>VXBL01002904.1:44137-169317 GCA_013400195.1 Aramus guarauna | reverse complement strand
TATTATATTATATTATATTATCTTTCCTGCATAGACAGGGCTCCAGTGCCACACCTGGAATTGCAATTTCCAGTGTCATGACCTCATCAAGGTTAGTTATAGCAGTCACAAACAGGACTGGGAGCTTGCAAAAAAAACCTCATTTTGTCAAATAGTTATTGTATATTTCAAGGGATGGAAGTGCTGCAAGTAACCTAGGTGAGGCTACAGAAGGAAAAAGACAGAGAATGGCAATCTTTCAGCATTTGCCACTGCTTGAGATTTTCTACAATACCCAAGGCCCATCTGCCAAGAGCTTCTGCTCCAGCAGGGACAAATAGGACGTGCATGCCAGTAACCCAAATACAGGGAAATCTGGAGACATTGCAAGCCAAGGGATCAGAGTGCTACAGGACAGAGACTGCCTGGCAGAAGTGAGTTTAAGAAGAGAGATGGCTCACACAGGTTTGCAAGAGGAAAACGAATATTTAAAAAAGTATGAAAAATGTCCCATTGCTATCGTCTGAAACAACATTTAAAGGTTTTCTGTTCTAGTGAGATGGCAAGGGTAAAGAGCTTGTTCCCAAAGCTGCCTGCTGGCTCGCAACCTCAGGAACAGAGGGGCTGACACTGCTTGAGAAACATGCCACCATAGAAAGTTCCGAAAACATAAAAATAGTTCAGTGGGGTTTTTTGGTGGTGATTCTTGGACTCTGAATGCTCTTCTGGTTACAACTAAACTCCCTGCTACAGCTACCAGAACAGCACTTCCCTGCACTGTACAAGCAAGAGTTTCTCTTTAAAACCTCCATGACAGCTACCTTTGCAATCCTGCTTGTAAAATGAACTATTCTTGGCACTGGAGCTGCACCTTATGTCTACCTATTAGTCATCAAAGCTCTGTATCAAAGAGAGGAAATATTCTGAAGGGGCATGGAAATTCAGTTGCGTAATAGGGAGAGGATTACCATTTCCAGTGTCTCAAAGTAGGAGTCCTCTCCTCAGAGCTCCTTTGCTCTATGATCCTTGTGAAAGATCATGTTTCATCACAAGCAATGCCAATATTTCTGTGGCAATCTAAAGCAATAGCGGATATCGAAGAAATCAGCACAGAGATAAATATTAAAGCAAGACTAAAAAAATTCCTAAGTAAATCATGGAATCATTTAGGTTGGAAGGGATCTTTAAAGGTCATCCAGTCCACCTCCTCTGCAATGAATAGGGAGATCTCCAGCTAGATCAGGTTGCTCAGAGCCCCATTCAGCTCGATGTTGAATGTTTCCAGGGATGGGGCATCTACCACCTCTCTGGGCAACCTGTTCCACCTCCCTCAACCTGCTGGCCATACTTCTTTTTATACAGCCCAGGATGTGGTGGGCCTTTTGGGCTGCAAGCACACATTGTCAGCTCATGCCCAGCTTTTCATCCACCAAGTCCTTCTCTGCAGGGCTGCTCTCAATCTCTTCATCCCCCAGACTGTATTGATACGGGGGGTTGCCTCGACCCAGGTGCAAGACCTTCCACTTGGCCTTGTTGAACCTCATGAGGTTCACGTGGGCCCACTTCTTGAGCTTGTCCAGGTCCTCTGAATGACATCCCGTCCCTCAAGCGTGACAACCGCACCACTCCGCTTGGTGTCATCTGCAAATATGCTGAGAGTGTGCTGGATCCCACTGTCTATTTCACTGTTGAAGATATTAGACAGTACTGGTCCCGATACAGACCTCTGAGCGGCACCACTTCTCACTGATCTCCATGCGAACGTAGAGACATTGACCACTACCCTCTGGATGTGACCGTCTAACCAATCACTCATCTGCCAAACAGTCCATCCATCAAATCTATATCTCTCAAATTTAGGAAGAAGGATATTGTGAAATACTTTTCTTACAGAGAAATTAAAAAGTTGAGCACAACAAGAAAATATGTTCTGCCTCCTCCTCCTTTCCCCAGACTGCAAGGTCGTTGTCTAGCCTAAGCTGCATCTGCATATCCAATAAGGATATGCAGGCCTGTTTGTAAAACAAGGCACTCCCCTTTCTCCATAGCTTGCAGGGACCTAGATGACACAGGAAAAAGGGTAACAGGAGAAGCCTTCTCCAAATGCAGTATTAATCAGAGCTGCCCTTGAGAAAGTGAGGATGCAAGAACGGATGCTGAGTGCATCCTAGAGAAGTGATGTGATTTAGGGTAGCATCTTTACATACTCCTACACTGCTCCAAGCATCGCAGCACGGCACAGGTGTTTGGGTACCAAGTAGAGCAAGGAAAGGTTCTTCTGAAGGAAGAATAAACACAATGTTTATTCAGATAACAGCCAAGTCCTGCCTCACTTTTCACCCCAACCAACTGTGCTTGATATGCACATGTAAAATAATAATAATAACAACAACCTGTTACAATCTGGGTGGCAGGCCACAGAGCATGCAGCCTTTGTAGTATGATTACTCTTCCCGTGGGCACTTGGGTGTATGGAAGAAACATCGCATAACACCATGATCTGTTAGCACTAGTATATGCCTGTCCTATTAATACCTTAAATGAATGTATTGGGTTTGCATGCCACAGTTTTGGTAGCAGGGTGGGTACAGGGGTGGCTTCTGTGAGAAGCTGCTAGAAGCCACCCCCATGTCCAATAGAGCCAATGCCAGCTGGCTCCAAGATGGATCAAAATGGTGGTAATACCTCTGTGATGACATATTTAAGAAGGGGAAAAACTGTTGCACAAAAGCAATTGCAGCCTTAGAGAGGAGTGAGAATATATGAGAGGAACAACTCTGCAGACACCAAGGTCAGTGCAGAAGGAGGGGGAGGAGGTAATCCAGGCGCTGGAGCAGAGATTCCCTTACAGCCCATGGAGGATGATGGCGGAGCAGAAATCCATATGCAGGCCGTGGAGGACCCCACGCCAGAGCAGGTGGATGCCCAAAGGAGGCTGTAACCCTGTGGGAAGCCCACACTGCAGCAGGCTCCTGGCAGGACCTGTGGTCCCATGGGGGAGCCACACTGGAGCAGTCTGGTCCTGAAGGACTGCACCCTGTGGAAGGGACACACGCTGGAGCAGCTCATGAAGAACTGCAGCCCATTAGAAGGACTCACATTGGAGAAGTTCATGGAGGACTGTCTCCTGTGGGAGGGACCCCATGCTGGAGCAGGGGCAGAGTGTGAGGAGTCCTCCCCCTGAGGAGGAAGGAGCAGCAGAGACCATGTGTGACGAACGGACCGCAAACCCCATTCCCCATCCCCCTGTGCTTGTTGGGGGGAGGAGGGAGACAAATCAGGAGTGAAGTTGAGCCTGGAAAGAAGGAGGGTAGGAGGAAAGTTAAGATTTAGTTTTTATTTCTCATTACCCTACTCTGATTTAATTGGTAATATATTAAACTATTTTTCCCCAAGTCAAGTCTGTTTTGCCCATGATGGTAATTGCTGAATAATCTCTGTCCTTATCTCAACCCACAAGCGTTTCATTATATTTTTTCTCTCCCCTGCTTAGTTGAGGACTCTAGTGATAGAGCAGCTTTGGTGGGCACCTGGTCTCCAGCCAGAGCCAACCCACCACAATGACAAAGCTCACTTCCACCATTAAAAGCATCCCCAAGTCAAGTGCTGTAGGGTTGGAAGATGTAGAAATAGTATCGCTTGTGTTGATGACCATCAGGTTCAGTAATCCCCTCTGGTAGGGCTGTCTATTACCTGGTTTAAGAAGTTGTCCTCAATGCACTCCAGGAGTCTCCTGGATTGCCTACAGCTCACTGTGCTACTTTTCCAGCAGATGTCAGGGTGGTTGAAGTCCCCCCAACAGGATGAGAGCCCTGATCAAGACTTTCAGCTTCTCTTCTGGATGCTAGAGGTTTGTAAGGTGCAAACTGTGTGAAGAACTGAACAGATGCTAGGAGCAGAAAATCCAGCCCAGAAATCAGTTTGTAAAAATTAATGATTAGAGGGCAGAAAAACTCACAGAAATAGCATTGTGTTTGCTTACTACTGTGGATACAGTCCAATTTGATCAGTTCCCCCATGGTATTTGCAACACAAATTCAACAGCCATCTGCTGGCACACAGGAGTTTGAAACTGAAATTGACTGAAATTGATTTAAAGTAAGAACAGGTTTTGTAGTTCTATATGACCAAAAGTTGTTTGGGTTTGGTTTTTTTTCCATTTTATAATTAATCTTGGACTCCCTGCAAAAGAAAATGTGCACTCTTCAAAGAGTGTTGACAGACCAATAGGACTTCAGGTTTTGCCTTCACTAGACTACTAGCATCCTGAGTTATGATTTCCAGGAATAGAAGCAATCCTTATTACAGCTTGATAGTGCCCATTGCAGTGTGTCTCATCACTGAGTTCCCGTGAGCTGCTGTAATAGTTCTGATTTTGTTCAGAGAGCTGTTGCTGCTAGGCCAATGTGCTTTGTCCAACAGGGATGACAGAGAAAATACTAATTATTTAAAAAACACAAATCATGAGAAGTAAATTAATGATGAAAAAAAGTGGTTTCCACAATGAAAGGTGCGACAAAAGCTTCCTATAAAATCGTAGGTGTTAGCTCAGCTACATGAAGCTGCAGTTTCACTAGTGATGCTCACCAATGCTGCCATCTACAGGTTGCTCTTCTCTATTCCGGACCTTCAGGCACACTTCACTGTTGCACCACCATAGACATAACTTCATTTGTCTGTACAAGCAGAGTTTCAGCCATCTGATTTGCTACTTTGCAAACTCAGTATAGGCATATTTATATATTACAAAGTGCTGACAAGATACTGTTCAAGAGAATGTTAAATGCAATAACTTTGTGTGTGTACTGATGTCTAGTAATAAATAAACCTTGTAGGGAACTTTATCAGAACACTTTTTTTTTTCTCCAGTTATACCTGTCTGCAACTTTTCTCCACAGTTCACCTTCCTTTTCTCCCTCCCTTAACTTCCTTCTACTTTCTTTGGCAGCCAACAGGAGTACACAGTATAATGCCAGCAAGAACCACTCCCAGTGCCATCAGCAAGCAGATGCCAGGTAGAGTTCACGTAACAGATTGCGTTCAGGATCAGTTTCAACATCCACCATTTTAATATCTAAATAGTCGTGGCACTGAGCCATATCACAGGGCCTTTCCCACTGCATACAAGAAAGATTTCCATCTTGCCAGGACAGAGCAAGTCTTGCCTGGCATCTTAACCACCCACAAAAATTAGTCAGGTGATAACTAGTCGAGAATGGCTTCACTCCTGCTTCCAACATTCTTTATCTTGAGCAGCTTTTAAAGGTAAAAGAAACTTCTCTTTTAATGCTGAAAGTGTAAAAAAAATTACCTCAGTCTGTGAACTTGTTTGTAATTCAGTTAAGGAAGCACCTTTCCACCATGTTGTTCTGATACCATTTCTACATCTTCCAACCCTACAGCACTTGACTTGGGGATGCTTTTAATGGTGGAAGTGAGCTTTGTCATTGTGGTGGGTTGGCTCTGGCTGGAGACCAGGTGCCCACCAAAGCTGCTCTATCACTGTCCACCTCAACTAAGCCAGCTGGCATTGGCTCTATTGGACATGGGGGAAGCTTCTAGCAGCTTCTCACAGAAGCCACCCCTGTACCCCCCCGCTACCAAAATCAGGGATAATATCAGGCTAGAATTCAGAAAGAATAGAATAGGTAAACTACACAGGTTTTAGTTGGATTAAATTAATCCAGGGAAATTTAGAGGAACCCTCAGAGCCATCAGCAGTGGTATCTGATAGCTTGTGCAGGGCTAGCATTTTTCCAGAAGAGTTGTAAAGACAGTGTCCATCTTTCAAAAGGGGAAAAGAAGGAGTCAAAATTATGACTTGCTTCATTTAACTTCAATTCCAAGAAAAAACCAAAACTAACAAACCATTTGGGAGCACCCACAAGGTAATCAGGAGGTAGGTAACATCCAACCCACATCTGGTACAAACCGATCCATAGAAGCATGTTTAAATTTCTTTTTATGACAAAGACCTTGCAGACAGACAAGGTGTCCTGGTTTTCAGCTAGGATAGAGTTAATTTTCACAAGAAGCTGGGAGGGGACACAGCCAGGACAGCTGACCCAAACTAGCCAAAGGGGCATTCCATACAATATGGTGTCATGGTCAGGATATAAGCTGGCCAGGGAGGAGTCACCACTGCTCAGGGACAGGCTGGGCATCAGGTTCTGGGCGGTGAGCAAACTGCATTATGTATCACTCACTTTGTATATTCTTTTATTAGTATTGCTGTTATTTTCCTCTTCCTTTGCTGTCCTATTAAACAGTCCTTATCCCAACCCATGTGTTTTACCTTTTTCTTCCAATTCTCCTCTCTGTCCCACCAGGGGAGCAGAAGTAAGCGAGCAGCCACATGGTACTTAGTTGCTGTCTGGGGCTAAGCCATGACACAAGGCAAGGACAAGGAACCACATATGCTGACTGTGCTGATGGCTTTAACACTGTTTCACGTGACCCTGACAAAAACAAACTAGGAAAAATATGGTCTGGATGAAAATATTAAAGTAACTGCGATATTCATCATAAAACTGCATCAGTATCTGCAATATTCATCATGATTGGCAGTTTAAAGGAGGAGAAGTGAGAATAGTATTAGCTTCTGTAAAGCAAAAAGAAATACCTTACCCTCCTTGCCCTTGGCAAACAGCACAAGAAGTTCAGGGATCAAATCACAGCAAGAGGGGGCTCCAGGTTAGATATGAGGAAAAACATAACAATGATATGGATAGCTGAAATAGATGCTAAAGGAGATTGAGGAATCAGCCCTGCCGGAGGTTCTAGGTTATCAGATAAGACAAACACCTCTCAGATTTATTGTATACAGTCAGTTCTGTCCTGAGGTCAGGCAGCTGGCCTCTTGAGGTACCCTTTTCTCCCTCGTTTACCTTAATCTTAACACTTCTTTACAAAAGAATTACATTAGTTTTCTAGGACGTCCAGTAGTATAGACAAGTAAGCCAGTGCTAATGAACAGAAGTACAAATTGACCAGCTTCTCTCTCTTGCCCAGGTTGAAAAAAATTAAAATATTGACCAAGAAAAAAAAAAAAAAAAAGATAAGGTTGTTGAACTGCCTGTTGAACCTGACTTTTGTAATATCAGACATCACTAAAAAACAAACCCAGTACCAACAAATAATGCAATCTCTTAAAAAGTCCTGTTATTAAAAAAAAGGAGTTTTCAGTGATTTCAGAAACTCTCTTTCATTTAGAGGACAGCAGAGATTCAAGAGAGGAAGGAGAGGGGGTGAGAAAAATAAGACTCCTCAAACTTACCTTCCCATAATTTCTTTCCTCCATTTCTGTGAATGATCTGAAAGTTCTCACATCTTTCTCTCTTGTAAGCACCTCAGAATAGCCACACACAGGTACCCAAATGATGACCAGAGAGCCTCCCTTCTCCTCTCCTGAGTGACCTAGGTCTTGCCAGAAGTGACCTCATGCTGCTTTTTCCCCCTCCAGCTCTCAAGACTCCTCTCACTTGACACATCCAGGACTCTGAGAGAGAGCAAGATTTGCAGTGCCTGACCTAGGGTTCTCCATGCCCCACAGATCTCCCCAGCTTTTCTTCTTTTTCTGTGATGGATCTTCTACCCCCCTGCTAGTCATCCCATGCTTTTTTTCATGCAGCCTCTTGAATGTTTCATCATACTCCCCCATCTGAGCAGTTCTTAAGCCTTCTTTCCCATTTAAATAGATTTCTACTTATATTACCATGTTGTCCTGATCCATCATCACTGCTATAACTCTGCAAATACATTCCAATACTTTCTATAGTTTTGGATTTCTCTTCCCATTTGCAATGTAAGCCTTGGAAAAAATCAGCAGATGTCAACATTGGCTGCCATGAAAGCAATAGCCTAGACAAGGCATAGCTTTTTGGCATTTTTAATCATCCTTGTGCATAAACTCTCTCCACACAGGGGAGGGAGAACCCACAAGGTTAGGAACGGCTCTGTCATGCTCCAAAGAGCTGGTGTTGCTCTACGTGTTCATGAGGTGAGACGGTGTCCATCTAGACACGGCACACACTCTTCCCCTGTGATTTTGGGCTTCCCATCTCCCCAAGCTGTTCATTATATGTACACTAGGTCTTCTCTCCTTCCCTCCACAGCTACTCTTCAAATCCTATCCAGCCAGCAGCACAGCCTCAGCAGGACAGTGTCCAATGCTGCCTGGAATCACATATGTCTAATTGTGGATTTGTACCCAGCTTGGACAGGAGGCAAGTTTGGGCCAATGCCTAAACCAGTGAGACCTCCCAGTGTGCCTTGCAGGAGGGCTGTTCTGGGAAATGTCAGGGAGGTCCTGCTAGCCACGTAATGTTCATGTAATGGCAGAGCTGACACCAGCAGATTTGGATAGGAAAGGAATGAAAATAGAGTCAGCATCACCTAATGAGTAGGGCATGGTCTGAGAGTCTGGACACTTGTATTCTGGTTGTATTCTCAGTTCAGCAGCTGATCTGCTGAATAACTTTTCCCTGTGCTTTGGTTTTCCCACCTATAAAAGGGTGGGAATTAATCCTGCTTTCCTCTGAAATGCACACTATATAACAGCTACACACTAGTTCCATCAGTTCATCAGTGAGGCAGGCAAAAGCTTCTTCACATTAAAATCATAGTCTATCTTTACCTTCTTTTATGTGCTGAAGGACTTCTAGGATGCACTGCCAGCTCACATGAATGGGCACAGTGGGCAATACTGTTTTGCTCTATAGAGTCTAAGACACTAGAGAAGCCATGCTGACATCTGTTATTATTGTGAGAAGACACCATCACTCAGGAACTACCCAAAACCAAATGGAAAATAAAGGAAAAACACAACAGGAATGAAGGATTCTTAGCAATTGGGTAATAACAAGCCAAAGTGGAAAGTTTAAAGTGGCTACTTGCAAACAAAGAGCTTGTACTTTATCTGCCAAGACTGAAAAAAATCAACCTCAAGAGGGCATGCCCAGTTACAAAAACAACAACAACAAAAAATCTGTAAAGGGGCAATAGCTCCATGTCTGAGAGCATTAGTAGGCATAGGCTGTAACAGGTTATTAAACAGCTTGGTTTTGAGAAAAAACAATGTTTATTTCCAAGCCTCTAAAAACTGCAGGTCATGAGTCTACTTAGTATAAAATATCAGGACTCCTTGGTTTTGAACTAAAAGGTATGTCTTAGTCTGTGAATACTTTGAAATTAAAAGAAGGGAAGTGATAGCTAAATCTATGGCAATTAATTAAGAAGCTGTGGAAAGAATTCAATGTACTGCTGCTTGGTCAAAGGGAGACCACGCAAGTCACTTGGCTCAGAGAGGTGAGTGTGGAGAAATCTGCCCGTGCCTCCTCTCTCAATGGCTGTATTTGGGACATGAAGGTCTTGTCTCCAGAGGACTAGAGAGGAAAAACAGAGAAGCCACATTCTGTGGCATTTTCAGCTGACTGGGAAGCAGGAGTCAGACCTGCTCTTGTTCTAAAGCATTGCAACCTGTTTGGGGAGCCAAAATGAAGAGAGACCTAGAGAAACAACAGTCAGGCTCTCAAGCTATCCTCTTGAAATTCAGCAATGCCTTATATCTACCCTCTCCCTTGGCAACATGGCTGGCACATCCTCTCTGCACCGTCATTGCCAGGAGCAAGGTCATGGAGCCCACTACTTACCCTGTGCTCCAGCCCAAACTATCTCAATGTGAGAAGTAGAGTACTTGTTCCCATCTCTCCCATTCATTTTTAGTCCTTGTAAGTGATTAATAATGGTGATTTGGGACCTAGGGAAAAAAAAGTGGGAAAAGGAGAGATGGAGGAAAAGAGGGAGGAAAGAAGAAGGTCATTTGATTTTGTTGTTATGGCAGAAATGAGAAAAGCTCAAGATCTTAGCACTCAAATTCCTGAAAAATCTGCGATGTTAGAGAGGCAGTCTGTTCTCATCAGCCTTTGCTTAAGTATTTACTTCGGCTCCATGTCTGCCTCTGGCCCAGGCTCTTGGCACCATGATGTCAGCATGAGAAGCCAACACTAGACCCCTGATAGGAGCAGTGGTCATCAAGCTGGCTTTCTGGCACTGCCCTGGGTTAGTCATCAGCTACCCTGCTCCTCATTATGACATCAACATGTCCAGAGTGACCAGGCCAGTTTTTGAATCCAACCTTCTTATTTCCCTACTCTCTACACTAGGAACTCTCTTTTATTTGTTCTGTAACTGTAAGAAAGCATCTAAAAGGACTTTGAAAGAGTTTACAAATTGTGGGCACAATCCACTCTGGAAGAAGTGGGAACAAATAGCTTTGAATTCAAAGACCAAGCTCATCAGTAACTTGGTATTCCTGTATGGTGGGTTATTACCAGTGCTAAGATTCTTACTCAGAGAAGCAGCAAAAATCATTCAGCCCCTCCCTTAAAATAGGAGGGAAATTAGGAAGAGTAAAGTGAAACAACCTCATACCTTACACACACCATCTAAGGAGCATCATGGCCCTCTTAAATGGCCATAAGTGGTCAGAAGCAGAACTGTATTTTCAGTGACAATACTCTACCTGTGCCTGTCTGCTAGTCATCATTTTCTCTTTCCTCCTGAAATCTTTTAAATGTTTGTCAGTCTTGACAGAAAAAAAAGAGGGCTCAAAGATATCAAATTTGCATAAGTATTATAGAAATAGATCGCTAGTTGAGCAGAGAAACCTTACTAGTATTCCCATAAAAAGGAATCATAGAATCTTAAGGTTCGAAAAGACCTCTAAGATCATCAAGTCAGAATAAAACAGTGATTATCATCATCAGCCACAATAAAACATGGATCCAAGAGTGACTTGTTGAAAGAGCAACTTTCAGAAGTGCTTCAGCCTTCACTTATTGAGACCAGGTATTTAAATAAGACTGGTAGTCAGATAAGCATCAAAATACAGGGCTGGATTTTTTAAACGTCTCAGTCTGCTAAGTATGGACAGACTAGTCCTGGGGGTCATGCTTGAGAAACACAAGTCCAGCTACTGGGTATTCATAGTATTAGAATAGTTGGCCCCACTGCACTATCTGGAAATGTCCCCTTTTCCCTTGGGGAAGGTCCTTACAACAGCCTAAGCCAGCCTGAGCCTGCTGAGGTGAGAATAGCTCAAACAGGTCAAAGCAAACAGGTCACAGACTGAACTTCAGTGAAGCAGCTGCACAGGAGCTGGCAAACGAGCGCCCCATCCAGGGGACACTGTACAGCACAGCAAGCTGTTACGGAGTGTCTCAGTGTCAGCCCTGCTGGATGACTTTGTTCCAACACTAGGAAGATGCACTGAGAGTTTGCCTCGAAGGTGAGACCAGAAGATCCTCTGACTGCAATAGTATCATTTCTGGTGTCCCAGATACTCCCCTTGCAAGAAACATCACTGGTGGCATTACTAGTACAGCATCAAACCTTCTCTGTAGCCTGGTTGGAAAGAAAAGGATGAAGGTGTATCTTACTCCCTTTTTCATTCCAAATTGCATTCAGTTTACAAGGCATATCCTGGAGAAGAAACAGTTGATGCTCTACATGGAGGACCAGGGGATGACTAGGACAGCTTAGCCAGAGGAGAGCAGAGCCCAACAGAAAGGGCTGAGACATGGGTGCACTGCTTGTGCTTTCCCAGCAGCCTGTTGTGTGGCCCTGGATACATTATTTAACCTTTCTGCCTCCTGTGAACAGCAGGTGATGGTGCATGCCTGCATGCCAGCACTGTTCTGCAGAGCTCTTCTGCACGTCCCTCACCTTCCCTTCTACCCACCACTCCCTCTGGCAGAAATCTTTGCAGAAACTCAGCAGAGCAGCAATAATTCTAGCACTTCTTCCACAGTACAAGTTCAAGCTGGCCTGAGAGCAGAATTTAAAAAGCAAGCAACATATTCTTAAACATAGACCATAAAGAGGCAAGCACCCGGCCCCTGGCACAGCTGAGAACTGCACTGCAGTTACTGCCAGATGAGGTCAGCCATTTGTTGTTTCAGTGGAGATGGGGAAGAAAGGGCAACCCTATACCAAATTCATTCAGGTACTACCTGGGCTGTTTAAGTGATTTCTAGTGTCGTCCAGGCTCTATCCCCTCTCCCTCCACACTCATCCCTGCCTGCCTTCCTGCATCTTTTACACCACCATAATATACAAGGATTCCTTGTCACCAAGTCCTCCTCTTGCTGTCTTATAATGAAAAACAGCTGTGGCAGGCATGTCCCAAACAAAGCCTTACACATTCCTGGTGGAACTGCCTCCTCACTGCCAAAACCCCCAGACTTTATATTTACTACAGAAAATTCAAAACACAACCACTTTTCCTCCTCCAAGCTGTAATTTCCTCCCTGACAGGCCTGTCAAATTTAAGATTTCACATACTATTCTTATCTTGAGTCCCTGCTTTCCCCCCTGCCCCACCACTTAGCACAGCTGACAGCCCTCCAGCACCATGAACATTGCTATAAGTAGCTTCTGTGGAGCAGAATAGCACATTCTTCCTTCTCTGAAAAAGACCACAGAGCGTGGTTTGAAGTAGAGATAGGAAAATCACTGTAGCGCAACCATAATCTGCCTGAACTGTACTAGACCTTCTGGCCAGGTGGACCTCTGTTTAAAAACAGGCATGTGAACACCTCTCCTCTCTCACTTGTGTTTTACTTTGCATCCTATTTTGTGGCAGTTTTGCCCAGAAACTACTACGGCAAAATTCAGAGGAAAAGCCTGGGCTTGGGATATTTCAGGTCCAGTTCTGCAAACTGAAGAAGTCTGGGTGATTCAATTTAGGTTTCTGTACTGTCCTCGTTTCAGCTGGGATAGAGTTAATTTTCTTACTAGCAGCTGGTATAGTGCTGTGGTTTGGATTTAGGATGAGAATAATGTTGATTACACACTAATATTTTAGCTGTTGTCAAGCAGTCAGGGACTTTTCAGCTTCTCATACTGTCCTGCCAACAAGATGGCAGGGTGGCGCCCAAGAAGCTGAGAGGGGGCACAGCCAGGACAGCTGACCCAAACTGGCCAACAAGATATTCCATAACAGATGACGTCATGCTCAGTATATAACTGGAGGAGTCGACTGGGAGGTGGCGTGGCTCAGGATCTAGCATAGCATTGGCTCCAGGTGGTGAGCAATTGTGCTGTGCATGACTTGTTTTGTGTATTCTATTATTATTATTATCTTCCTTTTCTGTCCTATTAAACTGTCTTTATCTCAACCCACAAGTTTTGTCTTTTTCTTTTTGATCCTTTCCCCCATCCCACTGTGTGTGCAGAGGAGCGAGCGAACGGCTGTGTGGTTGTTTTGGCTGCCTGCCAGGTTAAACCATGACAAGTACAAAAAGGAGCGATAGGTGCCTACTGTGAACAGAAGACTGATGAGATTTTACCCCTTCAGTTAGGCTGTGAAAGACAAGTCTTGAACTGGACCTATGCTGGCACAAAATCAATTAAATTGATTTTTGTAGATTGTACTCTGAGAAACCTGGGGACAACATGCATTGATCTGAACCACTCCATGAACACCAGTGAGTTATCATCTGTAATTTTTGTGATTCAAAAAGAGGAAAAAAATAACCATATGCAAGCCGTTGACATAGCCAAGACATACAGGATGAGTTCAGGCACCAGCAGTACACATCAGTGTATCCTCTTGTAAGGCAGTGACTTTTAAGTACTAGAGCAATATCTGAACTAGCTTGAGTCCCACGCAGCCCCCAGCTGCCATACAGAGGCTTCAAATAGGTTTTAGGGTACCTAACAGAATGCTTTGCACCTTCTCTCTTCTCATAGGTGATAACTGGCACCCACCACTACCAATGTTGCTCCCTCTTCCTCACCCCCAGCAGCAACTGACATCAGCACAGGTGTAAGGCTCTTCTCAGGCACTGCCAAGGATGAGGTAGGTGACAGAGCTCAGCAGAAGCCTCCCATGAGCAGAATTCAACTCTACAAGCCACAGACTGCAGTCTGGAAATGGTAAGGAGAGCACAGTGCTGTATATTTGGTAAGATTCGTGCAGCTTTTTGCAGATGAGGTTTCCTATGCAGGTGGGGCTGACCCCTTAGCCTAGACCAAGCCTTAAAGCAAGCTCCTGCAAAGCTGAGGTCTCATCTGCCTTTTTGCTGCTCAATTCTCCTCCTATCCAGCAGTCTTTGTTATAAGAAACAAGGGTAACATGAGCTGCCAACAGCCTCAGTGATGCAGAGAAGGAGTGGTCACCAGCCAGTGAAAAGCAGTAGCACTGCACTTTCTTTCCTGACCATTTTTCATCAGTTTGTCTGAGCTCCAGACCAGCAATTTAAGTTATCAAAATTTGATGCAATGTTATACAAACAAGTGAGGGAAAGCCTGAAAACAAAGCCAAGCAAAGCAAGGTCAAAAAGAAGCCTCTTCTCCCACAAGATCTGTATTAAGAACACTACTTCAATAGCCAGGATGCATTAAGACTACTTCAAGGCTTGCTCTCCTGCAAGCTATCTTCAGGCACTAATTTCCATAACACTGGAATTCTTGAGCCTTAGAAAGGCAAGTCTCCTGTCATCCTGACAGCCAAAGAACAAGCTTTCCTGCCTTTTAACTCCTACCTCGTTCTCCTTCTCAGCCCAGCAGCTTTGCTACATAGGCAGCATGCTAGATTATGCACCATGGACCAATCATTCCCCTGCCACATCCTCCCTACTCCAGACTATCACCAAATCACTCAGATACCCTGATGAAACTGACCTTCCTGGGATATCTAGAGGCCATAAGCAGCAAAAACCAGCCCTCATGGGACTTGCTAAACCTTGTACCCATAGCTATATTTTTCTTAAGTAAGGCAATACTAGACCCATCAACAAGCATCTCAAAGTTCACGTCTCACCAGTGTTCTTGGCCAATTTACTGCAGTGAGTTGATGAGTCTGTTAGAGAAGTCCCCAGAGGAATAGTTTGGAAATACTTCCTTCTACCTGCCCTCCCAATAGATTTTCACAAACTATTGTCAAACCCTGATACTTGCACTCTTCCAGTAGAAGGGGGTGTATAAATATATATGACATTTTAGTTCCACAGCACGTGGAGCCTATCTAATTTCTTACCTAATACAAATCTACCTATAAGTTGGGATCAGGACAGCCCATTCTGCATTGGCAGCAGATGATCACTTGACCTCTGGCTAGAGCATTGCTGCAGCTACAAGCAATCTGCATACTCCAGTGCCTTTGAGCCACCAGGTGGGTGGCCTTAGGGAATGACTGAGTCAGATATAATTTCTGGCCACCAGTTAGCAACCAAAACCCATCTCAGCAAAATCTACATAGGATGTGATGGTCAGAATTTGGCCTATGATTTCCTGTGTTATACACAACTATATTAGCTTTTAATATAGAGGCAGGACCACTGTATGGTTTTTACATCTTTCTGCACACATCACCTCCAGCACCCAGCTATGCTCTCTGGAAGATTCCTGGTAACTTTCCTGAGATCAAATATGTAGAATAAGTAGTAGGCATCTGTACAGCAATTCTTTTTTACTTAACCAGACCCATAACATTACTGAAACGGAATGATCAGGGACAAAAATAGCTCAGAATAAAGATTTAGTACAGTAGCATCCTCAGTATCATGACTGAGGTGAAAGAAGTGATGAGTGAGCAGACCTGTGTAAGGATGATGTGAGCACATGCAGGTTACAGAGTGCAGGTCCAGCCATACTCCCCAGCCAGCCCTCCTGAGTTGCCAGCACCGGGCTTATGTGCCAAGCAGGTTTCTACTATACACAGTAGGGGAGTCAAAATCCTCTCTCAAATTACATGCTGTCCCTTCCCACAGGCAATTACTTCAGCGGCTGAAATGTCTGTGATTAATTTGTGCAGGAAACTGCTGCATCTCACCTATTTCAGCAGGAGATTTGTGGGGTTGCGGAAAGGCAGGAGCAGCTGCTGCTCTATTTTGCAAGGAAAGCATGTGGGACACTTCTCTGCAGGAAAGAACTTTTAGAATGGGTCAAGGAATAGTCAAGACAAAAAAGAAAAAGACAAAGGTTTGGTGACTTTAAATTGTAATTATAGTAGCCTTATTGATCTTTTATTACCCTCATAAATTGATCTCCTTCCTAAACCATCGTAAAATCCTGTAAAATATATTTATCATGTTCTTCCAACAACAGCCTATGAAGCAGGGCTTGTCCTGGCACAGAACACTAGCACTTCAGTCCTCCAGAGCAGTGTTAAATCTGCAGGTTGCTTCAGTCCAGCCACAGAGTCACCCTTCTAACATTTGGGCCAGATCCTGCAGTTCTGCTGGTTTTGAAAAATATATAAGGGTGAATAATAAAACACAGAAGGACTTGGAAAGATACATCATTCCCAGGAAGGAAAGAGGAAAAAGAGAGGAGACTGTTACATTTCTCTGAATGACTGCTTTGCTGCTTTGTTCAGCCAAAAGAACTCCTTTCTGTAAAGTGCTACAGGTTATTTGGTCGCAACGATGCCATTAAATACTTGTAGCAGAACCTGTCCATTCTTGGAGCAGCACACAGTGGCAGATCTCAGCATACAGCAGCACCCTGGAAGGCTTGCAGAGAAGTCAGAGAACCCAAACAATGTCCACCAAGAAGTTTGCCCTTCATCTTGCTCTGGTGGCACAGCATACAATGGGAACAAGGCTGAGGTTGGTACCAGGACGTAGATTATCAAACTATGCAAACCTCACAGCCACCTGCTGGAACCCAAGAGTCCAGGTGCCAAGGGGGCAATCACTGGCTCCTGATAGCAAGTCCTTGCAAACAAGGATTTAAGTGATTGACATGTAATTTACTCAAATTTCTACATTTCCTCCTCCCTAAGTTTTCAAGAAATCATTAATTTCCTTTTTTTTTTTTTTTTTTTTTAAACTGTCATTAGGGGGTCACATTTCCCAGCACATCTACTCATCCTTAAACTTTCAGATGAAAGCTTTGATCCCTGAGTGATCACCTTATTTGTTTAGCTGGATGGAACTGTTAAGCTGAAACACGATGCAAAAATTGGCAGACTAAATTACTTTCTTTTGTGGAACCAGCAAAGTGCATGACAGAGGTTCTTGGTCTGGTCTAGTAGAACCAATAATCCTGAATTCTCGAAGTTCATGGCCCATGTGCCACCTAACCTTAACTGTCCTTAAGCATGCTCTGATTCCCTGGCACAGGCAAAATGGTTCAGTTTAGATTCTTCATGAAGACAGGCTTCTCCTCCTGTTCCTGCAAACAAAGATGTTTTAGAAGTAGACAACTCCAAAGCAAACTATTGGTTATAAATATCTTGTGCTGGGGCACAGGGATCTGGCCTTCATGAAGATGCACAGTACTGTTTCCAGTGGTGTCCACCTGCAGGACAAATGTCTGCATTGTGAAAAGCAAAGTTCAGTGAATAAAAATGTAAGGGGCTACCCTAAAGAGGGAAAGGGAAAATAATAAATCAGACACACCTATTCAAAAAGAGGAGTAACTGACTAGGCAAGGCACTGAAAAAAAAGGTCAGGACTTGGACTAAATCACAACTAAACAAGAGCCAGGAGCGCAGACCAATTGCCATAATTTGTTTAGATACAGTCGATCTTATTCTAGAAATTTAGGAGTGATATACATGTAGTACTTGGGGGAAAAAAAAACAACAAACAACAAACCCAAAACATGCTGCCATTGGTCTATGCAAACTTGAATGATATGGACAACACTTGCTATTTCTCACAATGCAAGAGGTAATGAGGGAGAAGGGGGGTGGGAGCAGTGGTTAAATTGCCAGAAAAACATATCTAAGACAAGCTGAGTGAAGTATTTTTTTTTTTGTGGATAGCATATAAATTGAGGAACTCAAAGTCACCAGATGCTTTGAAGATTAACCATAAAATTTGTCTAACCTCTTTTTCAGCCAATTGAATTAGTCTATCAGGGTCTATTAAATGTGATGATATAGATGCAACCTCCAGTTCAGGAAGTTTTTAAATCACTGATTGCTGAAAGCTGGGAGTGCCTTACAAAGTAAGCATACCTCAATTTTTCTATTTTCCCTAAGCATTAGTGGCCATATGAGACACTTGACATTGGGCTGAACTGTTCTGTATGAGTTGGTATTAAAGTGTTTTTCTACAATTACAGATCTCTACCTTTACAGAGTTTAACCTCTTCCAATTCTCTATCACCCAAAATGTGATCTAGTTAAAGGAAAAAGAATTATATTGATAGTTTAGAAATTAAGATCAAGCAAAAAGTTAGAAAGAACACACTTGTTTTGCCTCACAGGAAAAAAAATGAGGAATATATGGCAAAACACCTTAAATAAATATGTAAACTTTTTAAACTAAAGAACATTGCTCAAATTATTCTCTGCCTGGAAAAGAATATAAAAAGGTAAATTTATAATAAGCAAGATTTTAGTTAATCATTGTAATAAAACTTCATAATTATGAGGTTAGTTAAGCATTATAGTAGACAACTGAGACTGAAGATCCTACATGAAGAGGATTCTACAGGAACAGGTATAGACAAATCATTGTCAAGAGGTCTAGGTATGGTCTACAGGATAGTCTAGGTTCATAGGAAGAATTGCATTATTTTATCAAGTCTTTTCCAGCCTGCGTGTCTAGGACTCCCATGGATTCAAGATGCCAAGAACAACATTAGTGAAGACTAATGAATGTGAATCGCCTTCAAAGACAAGTGCACCAGACTCAACTGGGCATTCTCCCTGTACTCCAGCAGCCTCCAGTTCCCCAGCAGCAGGAACAGCTCATTTCTGGCACAGGTTTCTTCCCCATGTTGGCAACCATGGTGTTTGTAGCTAATGATCTATTAGCTATCATTAAACAGCAGGTGCTGCCTTGGGAATTAGCTGCTAAAATCTGTTGTAGTAAAATGATGAAAACATCATTTGAGTCAGACAGTGCAGACACCGCGGGTTATGGGACAACAGATTAAATTATGGAATTATCTTCAGTAGGTGCAATAACATAGCTGTGTTGAGTTTCAGGGCTTGATCCAGAATGCAAACCACTGAATTAAGTCTAAATTACCTTCAGCAGCATTGGACCGGACCAGTAGCATTTGCTATCTTAGAGTACGGATGACCTCACTAAAATCAGTGTTTGGCACTGCCTGAGGCCATGGCAGGTCACAGTCCCTCAAAACTGAGGGCATGACAGGCAAGGTACAGGGGGAAAACAGACAAACAAGGAAGCAAGCAACCTTGTCACATCCCCTCTCTCTGCAAAGTTTGTCTGCTCCACTTGAGACTGAGCTCCACATGGATTCTTACTCATTCAGAAAGGAAGGTCTCAAAAATTGCCAGCATGCACCCTGGGCAATAATGCTCTAACCTCTTACAACAAAGCCAAATTACAGGCTTTAGTCACCAACAGCTGCAAACACAGCCCCCCTCACCACTGCTGCGCTTGCTTCAAAACTGTATCATCCTCTGCCTCCTTACTGAGCGCGGGAAGGATGTGGTTCACCAAGAATCATTTTCCAAATTCATCCCAATTGCTCAATTAATTATCCTTTAGTTTTGACATGAGGAACTAGTTTCTACCTTCTGAAGCATGTCTATTTTTAGTGAAGCATCAATTTTCTCTGTTTTGTTATTCCTTACTCACTGTTAGTCCTGCCCACACAACAAATCTGGCATTGATCGCTTGTGGTAGACAACTATTTTTGGCTTAGGCTATGAAAGAGGCAAGAGGAATGGTGTAGAGAAATGGAGTCAATAACTAGAAAGAGCATCACTATAAATCAGAATTCACATGGAGAAAGCAAACCTAGCAGAAAGAAGAGAATGGGGAAAAAAGAGAAGTATTATTAATACGTAGAAGTGAATGTCTGTTTGTGAATATAAATTTACATAAGCAATGAGCATCTCAGCTTCTGCAGTGCACATTCAGATCAGCAGATTCAGTCCATATGGAGGCTTCAGTTTTGGCTAGTGTTCCTGATGTGCCAAAGAGAGCCCTGCCTGCTGCCCAAGACCATCCCTCCCTTCCAAACCATGGACCTAGATCAACAGGAAAGGCAAGACTCAGATTATTTCACAGACACTTTAAATCCTCCCAATAAATTTCTGACTCTGAACAGCTGTCAGACAAGGGACTGATCCTATCTGGGATCTCAGCTCTGTGTTAACTGCTTTCCTACCTGGCTGAAATGAAAATAGGTACTAGGCATACTAATGTGACTCAGATACAATATACTCAAGAAAATACTGCTGAGTGATGGTCCTGCTACCTGAATGGGAAAAAGGAAGAAGTCAAAAGGAAACATCCTCCTTGTCTACATTCATGCACCTTGTAATGATGCTAACACCTGAAGTGATTTGAAGTGAAGGGCTTTAAGCCACAGTCCCACTCTGTTACATGCAAGCTCTGTCATCCTAAATGGATGACACCTGGCACCACATGACTCCAGCTGCAGCCACCCCCCAACAAAAGTCTTTCAGAAACTGTTATGCATAGTCTCAGCCTCTAATTCCACGTCTTGTCCCTCACCCAGCTCATCTGACAATGTCTGCTTTTCTTAAAGAAGGTCTGAAAGTAAATCCAGAGCTGGAGTAGATGCAAGAGATGAAGCAGCATAAACTGCTCCACAACTGCTCCATCATCAGAATTTAATCTTCACAACTCACCTTGTAACCTCTTTGTTGAGACTGCCTGAGCTGGGCAAGGTAAAACAAAGCAGCATTATCCCTTTGACCTGCTGGTGAAGGGTAAAAGATACAGAAAATGATAAAACTCTCTGGCAACTTGGTCTCAAGCCCTATGTTTCTGAGCTTCAGCCTGCTTTATACAAGCCCATCCACACCACTAGCTCTCTTTTGTGAGCTGTGTTAAGAGTTTAAGAGCCTTGGAGCACCTTGAGCTTACTGTCATCCTTAAACACCAGCCTGTGAGAAGCAAGGCACCTCTCAAAATTATACAAGCCAAACAAAGCCTGAAACTTGATGACAGTAGTTTATTGGACTCAGGACAGCAAGGATAGACTCGGCTCTGGCTGAAAATTTCATTAAGGCTATAGGTCTTGTTATAGACTGAGGAACCCATACCAGAATGGGAGGCAAAGGCAGAGACATCAGGAAAGGCTGAAGGGACAAAACAGGAGTGAAAACTATTAAACTGCTCATAGCTGTGTACATACATGTACCAGTCCCGATTTTGATCCATGCTAGCCCTGGATGTGATCTTCAGACATGGTGTGTGCGTGAAAGAAAAATAATCCTCATAGATCTGGAAATCTCATATTCCTGACTCCAACTGCTGCTCTGGGACTGCTGAAAGAAACAACTCCTCCCAGCCAGGTCAGGTGTTTAAATAGCTTGGACTGGAATTCACTGCCCTGAGACACAGTTTAGCAGTTGCTAAACCTGGACATCAGCCAGTGTCCCAGACTATTAACTGTTCCAATAACTCCATCAGCATTTTTGTCACCTTCTGGAAAACAGAGGAGCTTGAACCAGACAAATAAACAATAGAAACTAAACATCAGAGATGCCTATGATCAGACTAAATACACAAGCTGTTTACAGCTATGAGTGCATCCCTCCCTTCCAATATAAAGGCAAGAGGGATAGTAAACCCTGTGGCAAGACATTTATATCAGTGATAGGCTCCAAAAGAGTTCTTCGGAAAGGAGCACAGTTTGGGAGGCAAATTAGCAACCCAGCACAGCTTCCAGAACTGCTGTCAGTAGCTGAGAGAAACATGAACAGAAGGTTATTTATTAGGCTCCACCTAGAAGTCTGCCCCAGAGCCCCAGGCCAAATGCTGCTGCCTACCATCCACTCCCCTGGGTGTGGCCAAAACCGCCGGTATCGCTGCGCCCTCGCCAGCTCTGTGCAAGGTTTGTGGGCACTCGTGGAGCCCTCTCCCATCAACCTCTCTGCATCATCAAACAAAAAAAACCCCAAGATAATACTGGCACATTTTTCTTCTGGATTCCCATGTTTCCAAGCCAGTAAATATCAACTTAGCAGGGTTTTTTTGTTGTTCACTTTAAGCAGAGAAACCTGACCCATTTGAGATTCTGCAAAGATGGGCTGAAGCTAATAGCGAGTAAGAGCAGAAAACTGTTTTGAGAGGCCCAAAGGGTCCTATACAGAGGACAAGCCAGCCTTCATAGCACTGAGGGAGGGTATGCTGTTTAAGGGAGGTTGCTCAGAAGCCTTCAATTTTTTCAGTTACAGTATCCCTAAGTCATCATAGGTATGTCATCAGTTCCTCTTAGGTCCTATTCTTCCCCATCTGTTAAACAGGGATAGCAAAATATCTAATTTCTCCACATACAATCTGTCCAGACAAAAGGTATAGCCTGCTGTTCAGGTCTGATTGTGGTCTTAGCTGAGACTTGAAGAGAGCACAGGTTCGCAGCAGAGCTGAGTTTAACCCACACTGCTTAAGACACCAAGAGAGGCAAACAGAGATCCCTTCCCATGTTCAGATTTGCATTTCTCTCGTTCCCAAGGAGCAGCACCTATGCAGAGCTCCTGCTGCAGTACCATCCATTCCCACTGTGCAATCAGTCCAAGGAGGAGGAGGCAGCTAACTTTCTGGAAATGTTCTCCCTCCATCTCAGCAGGGCAGAGACATTAGTCTTAGCTAGTTAGCATCCTCCACAGGCATCAGACCTAAAATATAAATTATATTCCAAAAGGTGGGGGATTTGGGGGTTTTTTTTCCCCCCATTTTAACCTTTTGCTAAGATGAGGAAAGTGAATAATCCCAACTGAGCATTTCTTAACAAACTTACAGTTGGCTGCTTAATTAGGAATTTAATAAATGTGACTTAATTATCTCTTAATGAGATTGCTTTATTAATGCTCATGGCCATAGCCCTTTAGGGCTCCTGATCTTGTCAGATCTCAAAAGCTAGGCTGAGTCAACATTTGAATAAACAGCTGCCAGTAAAATACCTTGTGCTGCCAGAGGTGGCATTTGAATCTTACTAGACGATTTCCTTCCCAGGTTGAGCTCTGTACCTTTGCACTGTGTCAGCTAAATCTTTGCTCTCAGAGGTTTCCTTTTCTGCGTGAGATGCAAAATGGAGAACTGACCACTTTTGACACAGCTCACGGCAGGCAAAGTTTTAGAAGTCTTGCTGGCCACGCCATACTCCAGCTGGAGTAATTATAGTTTCCTTTATTTCAATTTTCACCAGAAACCAGTTTTCTCCACTTCTGAAGAGCTGTTGTGCAATGCTGCCATATACTGTTAAGACCTGTCAACATGACAGATTTTTGGCACTCTTAGGTACCTGAAGTACCTATAAAATACTCCTTGGCCATCTAGAACTCTTATTACTATTAATATTAGAAAAGAAGCACGTATGGACAGCTCTCATTTCTATTCTCAAATGGCTTTTTTCAGTTGTAAGCAACGTCATTTAACTTTTTCAGGTAGAATTTTTGCCCTTCTGGTTTCTGCCTAATATTTTTGGAAAGTTTGGTTCAGATGGTTTTTAGTTTTAAGGCAGTGAAAAATAACTCTGTTGCCATGATTTAAACATTAAAATAAATATTCTGTCACCTTTTCTTGAGCAATCCCACACTTCACCAAGAAAAGAGAACTCAAAGTTGGCTCAGACATGCACTTGTCAGTTTTCCAGTGAAAACATATCTCAAATTAGCTGAATCACATAAATGCGTACTGAGCTAACCTACCCAGAATTCACTACTTAAAATCCAGCAATAAATCCAGAGATTAGTCTCTTAGGCAATAACTGCAATGGTGACAGCAGTCACGGCCCTTGAATGTTTGAAAAGGCATTTTGCAGTGCCTGTTCTTCAGGTCAAAGGAAGGTGGTTTAAATGAAAGGTTGCATCCAACATCTGAAGAGAGGAAGATGGTGTCAGAGTACAGCCTGATCCCGACTTTTTTTTGTTGAAAAAGTAAAAAAGCAAACAACACTCTCCTACCCCAAACAAGTTATGCTGTTAATTCAGAGCAGAGCAGCAGAAGTAGCTGAATCAGTACCACAGAAGATGCAGGAACCCATGGAGAACTAATGCCTGAAGAAGTGACACCTCAAATGAGGCCTGTAGCTGACAGAACAGCAGCATGAAGCCACAGGCTCAATACAAGACCCTTATCCAACTTGCAGAAGGAGAGTAGACATTAGACAACAAAAAGTTCCTTTTTTTTTTGCCATGGCTACCTACATCCCAGACAAGGCTAGAAACAGATTTTTATGAAAATCCATGTATTTTAGAACCTTGTACTCAGCAGATCATCAAGGCATGCTGAGCCTTGATACCACATCCCCTCTGCTGCAATTCAAAATACCCAGTGTTTCTTACATGCAAAACAGAACACTTTCTCCTAACCAAAACTAAAAAAATAAAATAAAACAAAATAAAAATCAGTGTTTCACCCTCCCTTCTGCCTGCACTCACAGATCATCCAAGAGCAGCACCAAGGGCAGGCAGCAGCTATGACCCCACAAGCACCAAGCCACCAGTGTACACACAGGGAAGAGGAAGTTGTTATCAGGCCCCAGTAACACAAACCAGCTGCTGCTTGGCTCGGGCAGTCACGACTCACCCCTGCTTGGGGCTGAGCAGCAGCTGTGCTCGTGAAACCTTCTGCTTTAGCTTGTGGTCCAGATTCCCAGCAAATGAGGAGGAGGCACCTCAGGAGGTCCCAATGAAATTAGCACCCAAAGTCTTTATTTGCCCAAGCTGTTTCAGCAAATCATCCCAGAGACCTCACAAGCATTTTCTTTCTCTTAAAACACTTCTTTTTCTATAGGTTCTGCTGGCTTAAATAGGTGATGCTGCAGCACATCCCCAACACACGGCAGCTCTACCTAAAATGTATTGGCCAGGCACTTTGGTTGAAGGAAAAAAAAACAACAACACACACACAAAAAAAAAGGCAGTCAGCCTTCCAGTGATCTGCCTTGGCACCTCAGCCCCAGATCAACTTGCAGCACAGGTTGCTGTCTGTCCCACACCCTTGCCCAGCTCCACCAGTGTAATTCAAAGCCAGCTGTTAGAGGCAAGGGTCTTTAAGGCAAGGCTCTCTTGTGAAGCCTACAAAAGCACACAAGAGAGATCTGCACTGGAAATAGCCTTCAGCAAGGCCACTATAGATAGAGGATGAATGAAAGACAAGGTGAGGTGATTTAAAATCCATCTTTCACAGAGGTACTCCTGTCTCCTGCCCAGTGATGGTTTACCTGTCAGAAGCATGAGAACCTTGCGGAAGGACAGTTGCCAGCCCTCCTGCAACCTCCTCTCTCCCATGGTACATGGGTGGCCCAAGCCAAAAGGTTGCACAGAAAATAATTTTCCTGTTGTCAGACACTAAAATCATCTGTGTAAATATTATAGCAGTAGGCTAACAATGCAGACTGTATCCCCACCCAACCCACACGCTATCACAAGGCAGGCAGGTCAGCTCCAGTCCAGGTTTTTTAAAGAGCACATTGAGGTTAAAACTGTCCCCGCCTGCTTTTCTTTTGGGTTTAAAGTTCCTCCACAATGCAGCTGCTTTTAGCGCAGGTTTATTACTAGTTTCATCTACATTATGACCTCCTCAACTCACTGGAATGACCAGGAAACCCACAGAGAGAGAACAAACAGATAGTACATGGCAGCGCTGCAAAAGGTACATAGTAATTTGATAAGTGGAGTTTAGTTTTAATTAGCAGTGGTAAAGGGGCATTTGTGGTGTAATAAATCTCAGAATAAGGATTAGCTTCCCCGTGTCACCTTGCTGGTCATTTTTGGCAGGAAATGGCAAGACATGAAGGAATATTAAACCTCACACTTCAAGGCTGGAGCCAAACAGATTCAGAGATGTGGAAGAGACATCTCACACGTGCCTTTTTATACAGGAGTAGTCTTGCGTTTTCCTTTGAAAAGAGCAGTGACATCTGTGCTGGCAATGGGTGAAGTATATATAGTTCAAAGCTGTTGTGGGATGACAGTTCCTAGACCAACACATGCACACACAAATGCACATATGTTGCAGGGTGGGAAGAAGCAGCCACGCACCCTTCTAGGGACATGAGACAGTCACACCTGCAGTGCTCTCTCCTTAGTGAGAAGTAATCGGAAAGAACTTTAAAGCCGAGCTAGGAAAAGGACAAGGTAATGAAGCAAACCTTTATATGGTCTTGTGGCCAGAAACTGTCTCTATGACTCTGCTATGTGGATCAGCAAAGCCCAATATTTTCAGCTAGCAACTCAAGTCAACAGGGTAACACCTCTCCAGCACTAACATCAGGTACTGCAAAGAATGCTTTTGTTCTGGCTTTTAATTCCCCCTGCCGACAGTTCTCTACAAATGCATGCAGAGATGTATTTCTCTTTCATCTGGCTAGCAATCATGTACACCTGGAAGCATGAAGACTAATAGCCCAGTCCTGTTAAGAAAGGACTATTCTTCATGGGAGTGCCTGGTCTTTCTTTTTCTTTAGCATGCACATAGTTCTCTCCAGCTCATCTGATTTCTTTCATCATTCATTACTTCTTCACAGAAGAGTTCTCAGGTCATCCCATTCATCCCCAGGATTTTCCCTGTGCTACACGAGCCTGCAAGGTTTTGAATTCCTGTAGGGCTGCTACTCCTTCCCTTGGGAGATCATTACACAGTCTGACAGCTCTCACTAATGTTTTCCAGAATTCCCTGCTGGATAACAAAACTGCAAACATTCAAAGAAAAGGACACTCTACCAAGCCCTGCACATGCTGATGGCAGAACCAAGGCTCACAGCTAGAAAAACCACACAGGTTGTCCCAGTGCAAGCCATGTGCATCTGCTGCCCATGTGGAGCCCTCCACCCCTTTCAGCCACTGCTCCCCTTCCGGTTTTGGTTCACATGCATGTGGTTTTCAACTGTTGAGATCATCTTTTGAAAAAGCTTTATGCTTGGCTACAAACAGACCCCAGGGCTGCATGTGATCCAGGAGAGGCATGGAGACCGTGTTAATGAGGCTCACCATTTCCTTCAAAATGGGATGCTTGCTGCATGTTACAAACTGCTGGGGGACCAGATTACTCTCTCCTGAAGAAGAGACTCTCTACTTCTTTCAGGCTGAAGTAGAAAGAAAAGTGCAAAACTTTCTGCAGAAATTACTGAGGCAGTTCTGGACCACAGAAACCTGCCTGACTCTCTGAGATACTGGGCACTTCAACCCCAGCTGGGGGCCAGGCCTTGGGGAAAGCTCTGGTGAAAACTGACCTCCGCAGGGTTCCATTTCCAGGGAAGCTCATTTTTACTGAAGATCTTTAGCCCAATACTAAGCGCAGTCTAAATACTGAAGACATGTAGGAATACATAAAAATCTTCAGCTCTTACAACATCTTTGCAATACACTTTGACCCAGCAAACAGGAGAATGAGATAGAAGAGCCAGCTTTTACCCTACAGGTCAGACAGCCTTTCTGTCTGGAACCTGTAGACATTGGCTTGTAGCACACAGTACTGCTGCTAATCTCTCAGTGTTGGGAATACTCACTGGGATGCATGCAGGAGGAATCAATTTAGAGTCATCTTCTACCAGCAACAGGTCCCCATAACTGAGCTGGTCAGAAGTACACAGCACATTCATCCAGAACACATGTGTCTTCCATTTACCATGTGCACCTTGAATAGCCATATTAGCACATACCTACATAACAGGCTTTACCTAGTTCTGATTAAAGTCATCAGCAAGGATTTCAGCTGCTCTCCAACAGTACTGCCCTGCGCACTGATATCAGCAAAGCTTCCTCCCTGAGCAAACTCTATTTTCTGGCACTTTACAGGCTCACCTGCTTGCTGGCAACACCTAAATCACACAAAGTACCACACCATACCAAGGATATTCTTGTTATTGCCTGATGCCACAAGGGTGCAGGACCAGCTGGCAGCCACTGTGCACCTCCTCATTCCCCTACTGTGGTAAAAGGTGTCTCAGTTTCCCAAGAGCATGGGGAACTTCTGCCCCATGGTACAGCTTACGTTAATCATTATTCAGCTGCTGACTTCAGCTTAGCTGCATTGACCAATGATGACCAACATTGCTCAGAAACACGCCTACAGCAGGGAAGGGGGGCACATATGAGAAATCACAACATAACTCTGGATTTTATGTCCCTGTTTAGATACTTTTGAAAATTCTCACCTTATAATCTGCAGCAGTGGCTGAAATCTTAAGACCTTAGAGCAGAGTTTATGATTAATCTAATCTAGAATTTGGTTAAATCTTGACTTTTTTCTTTTTTAAACTAGCCATAAACAGTCACTTCTAAATGTGAGCATTTTCAAGCTAAATAAATGTCCTCCTTTCTTCTCCATTCCGTAGTGTTATAAGAGTTATGTAGGAAGATTTAACAGTGTTTACATTCACAAGCTTGAGCTCTACAATTACATCTGCATGCAGTAAAGAACAGGAACCACTTGCCTAAGACTTGCCTAAGACCCTCAAAACAGTGTAATCAGTTTCACTTGTCCCAGCTTGAAGGGGTTAAAATATGTAGCCACTTTTCATGAAGACAAGTTATTTGTTTGCTTTTTCAAACAGATTGCACAATCCCCTTGTGCTAGTTTTGTCTAGGATAGAGTAAATTTTCTTCATAGTAGCTGGCATGGGGCTGTGTTTTAGATTTGTGCTGAAAATTAGGTTGATAATATAGAGATGTTTTTGCTACTGCTGAGCAGTGCTTACCCAGAGCCAAGGCCTTTTCTTCTCCTCACACCACCTCACCAGTGAGCAGGCTGGGGGTGCACAAGGAGTTGGGAGGGGAGACAGCCAGGACAGCTGACCCCAACTGACCACAGGGATATTCCACACCATATGATGTCATGCTCAGCATATATAAGGGGCTGGGGGAAGAAGAAGGAAGGGGGGCGGGGGGCGCAACATTGAGAGTGATGGCGTTTGTCTTCCCAAGTCACTGTTATGTGTGATGGAGCCCTGCTTTCCTGGAGATGGCTGAACATCTGCCTGCCCATGGGAAGTGGTGAATGAATTCCTTGTTTTGCTTTGCTTGTGCATGCAGCTTTTGCTTTACCTATTAAACTGCCTTTATCTCAATCCGAGTTTTCTCACTTTCACTCTTCTGATTCTCTCCCCCATCCCACTAGGGGGGAGTGAGCAAACAGCTGTGTTGTGCTCAGCTGCTGGCCAGGGTTAAACCATGACACTCATCCAAACAGCTTTAGTCTTTTTAATTGGGTCCAGTAGGATGTTGGGCAAGTTCTGCATGCTAGCAAAGGACCTCTCCTTCAAACATACTTCATAATTCAAACATAACTGCAGCCAAGGCACAATTTGAACATCAGCCAGGGCTAACCGGGAAGGCCCAGATCAGATGGACACTCTGTTTTCCCAGACCCTTTGGGGTTTCCCTGCCAGAGGGAGGCTGAATAGGCAAGCTCCAGAAGAGCTGTCCCACAGCACAACCTGCTGGCATCTCTCAGCCAAGGCAGGACTGGTCTAAATACATTATCAAGCCTAGTAGCAGCACAGAAAGACAAGGTCCAAGGACATGAAACTACAAGGAAGTTGACCCAAAATGCTGTAGAGCAAAGACCAGCTTTGCCACAGTAACTAACTATCCAGCAAGACCAAAAAAAGTCAAAGCAGAGTCCTAACCCTGAACTACTTAGGCCTTCTAACAGGAATCATTACAGCTCTAGGCTTTGCTGTCGTTTATCCTGGCTTCTTCTAGAAAAGCACAAACTTACGAGCGCATACTTTGTGCAAGATTAAAGCATTTGCTTTTGAACCCACAGGCCAACTTCAGCCAAGTGCAACAAAGGTAATTAAGTTTCATGAGACTTAGAGACCATGGAAAAGAGGCAAATAGAATTGCCCTGGTCAGGGGAGATGCTACAATATGAACTTGCCTTTCCTACATACTGGAGAACCCACAACAGAAAAAGCCCTTAGAAATGTTTCAGTAGGGCAGGGCTCAGGTTGCCTTTTTTGATGCCAGAAATGAGCAGGCACTGGACAAATCCAGAGAAACCCGCTCCACAATACCTCTGTTTCCAGAATTCCCTAGGTGTTTTTGACTACATGCATTAGTCATTTTAAAGGACATGCTTAAGAGTTCTGCATATGCTCCCCAATTGTCTCAACACCTCATGGCATATTACAAACTCATATTTGCAAGTAAAAAGTTCTTCATTCCTATTATTCCTTTAAATGTTTTAATATTCTATTATTTCCTTTCTTCTCTGCTGTCTAGAACAACGTACATCTAAGACAGGCAATTAAATAAGAGGGAGGTGGCATTTAGAATTCATCTAATCTAAATTTAATTCCAGGATTTTCTTGTGTTTTATTGATGAAAGAGGCCATGCAACATTGGTTGAAGCCCAATGTGCGTCAGATATGCTAAGCTTCACAAGCAGCACAATGTTGGTCTTGGCAATCCCTTGGCAGATGTCTTCTGGGTAGGACCTCGTCTATTGTTATATTGTGAATTCTGCAAGCAAACTTTCAAAGGTGTTGCATTTCCTTGGGTAACATACTTGCTATTAACTATTGCAACACTACACCATGAAATGCAATAGACTTAAAAGCAAAACAAATGAAGCCATTCTAGGAGCCTGGCTTTAGCCCAAACAGAAACAATAGGTTGGAGGTAGAAACAACCAAGCAAATGTTTGCTGCTGGTGACCTCCAAAACAAAAAGAGCCAGAAGGGAAGAAATCCTAATTGCTTTGGATTTGCGTATCAAGCCACCACTCCAGTAGTCCGTTAGAGGACTGCACATGCAATCCACCTTCCACCGCTCTCCTCCTTCAATGCTCATGAGTAGCCAGATGCAAAACAGAACCATCAAAGCTGCCAAATCTTTACAATTGGGTTTCAATGTACAAGCCAGAAAACACAAATTACAGATGCCATACTCCAGCCCAGTATTTTTATTTTTTAATGCCTAAACTGAGCTAGTATAAGACAAAACCATTGGGATGCAAAGAAAAAACTACTTGACATTTCTCCAGCTGGCACTGCACTTTGAGCATCATTGTAATAGGACAAGGGATAATAGTTTTAAACTAAAAGAGGGTAGATCCAGACTAGATAAAAGGAAGAAATTTTTTATGGTGAGGGTGGTAGAAACCTGGAACAGGTTGCCCAGACAGGTGGTAGATGCCCCATCCCTGGAAACACTGAAGGTCAGACTGGACAGGGCTCTGAGCAACCTAATCTAGTTGAAGATGTCCCTGTTTATTGCAGGGGGGTTGGACTAGATGAATTTTAAAGGTCCCTTCCGACCTAAACCATTCTATTATTCTATGGTAAGCATGAAAAACTTCGTGTGCTGAAATGCACTGAGGTAAGACTCGCTCTAGTGCTCAGCCTTATACTAAAAAGCTCAGTTTCTGCTGAGAAAATAATTCACAGCTGGGAGTTCAGTCACCCAGGTAAGAAAAAAAAGACAGGCTATGCCAGTATCTGAAGAGGAGACCTGGATGTAAACATACAGCTGTGGGAACAGCAACAAGCTCCTGATGAGTACTCACCTTCCTGTAAGAACCTGTTAAGAAGCCACAAAGATTTTTTATGGTGGTGGTTTCTTTTAGCCATGATGTAGTTGTAATATTCTCACTGTATCCATGAGAAACTCCCTAAGACTCTTGTAAATAGAATTGTAACCCAGTTCCAACTCTTGCAATTATATCCTACCCACTTAAATTATCCCCAAAAGGTTTTATTTGTTTTTAATAAACCAATCTAAGAAAGTATCTGTTTTTAGAAAACTCTTTCAGAGTTTTGTTTAAGTAAAGCCCCTTTCCTACTCCCACCAAGAAATCCCTAATATCCCTTCAAAGAAGAGAATAAAAACCAACACAACTTCACAAGCTTCCAGTCCACAGAATATGGTGTCCAACTTTGGGCCTATGAAGAGATCCACAGGGACCCAAATAAATAAGGCCACAGTTAGTGCAAAGTTCATCCAAAAATTTCCCCATTTCCAGGACAAGCAATTACAAGTCAGATGATCATAGTTTGCCTTTGTGTAAATAGCTCAAGCAACTTAAAAAATAAAAAAATACTGCAGAGCACTAGCAGAACAGCTGCAACACTGACCCTTTATGCAGGAAGGCACTTCCTACAGTCAGGAATTCACTTAGATAGTCAGGGCTAAATCACAAGGAAGAGCACTATTGCCTGGATTCACCCTATCTAAATCAAGTATTTATCTGAGATAGTATTTTTATTGGAGTAGAGCTCAAACACCACATGCTTAGGTCTGTGGTTAGTGACTCACCTGCTTAAGTCATACAATTAAGGTGAAATCTGAGATCCTTATGTAAAGGCAAGCCTCTGTACTTAGATACGTCTCTGGACTTTGTGGTTGTACAGCAGCATGTGCCTGACATCTGCTAACAGCTCAGAACAGTTGTGCTGAGAGGCAAACAGTGCCTAGCATCTCAACAGGGTGCAACTCCCCAGCCACACCAGGGGATGTTCCCAGCACTTTGTTGCATAGATACTGCACACAGCGAGCTCCTGGAAGATGGCAGAAATCAAGGTTTAGTTCCCTTCTGCTGAGGAGAAAACAATTAAAAATAACCTTAAGATACAATAAAGTTCAATCCCTGAAACTTTTTCTTTCCCCTCCAGGAAATGTTGTGTGAATTTTGTGGCTTATACTTCAAGCCTTCCAAGGAGGGAGACTCCCAAAACCACACTATCCTTTTACCCTGAGAGATCCTCTAACCCTACTGGCATGCAGATGCAGCCCATGCAAAAGCACTGCAAAATGCAACCTGACGCTGACAGCCAAGTCATCTCACTTCCAAAGCAATCTCTTTCCTTTCCTCTGCATACTCTACACGCTGAAATTTAGTCCTCAAAATTTGTATTGGGTAAGATTCAGGAAACTCCCTCCTGCCCATTTCTTTCAAACAACCCCTTGCCTCTACCGATGCTTGTGCAATTTGCAGCTATTTTCATAGCACTTTCAGCTTGATGATGAACAAGAAGTCTACAAAGTAACCTCTTCCAGGGTAAAAACTCCCTCCAAACTCGAAACAGCCAAAGAATTTGGGTAGATAACCAAACCAAAACTCAACAGCTCAAATTCTGAAGCTTGCCTACTAGCAGTCTCAAGCTTACGTGCAAGCAGGATTAAAGAGCAGGATTAAAAGTGAGAGACAAGCTATCAATCTGGTTTAAAAAAAAATACAATGCACCTTGATTCAGCATTTTGCTATGGGTATGTCCATGACATTCAAATAAGATGCATTAATTACTGAAAAATACTTGCTGAAAATCGAGTGTTTTCTACTCACTCTCTCAGCTGCAGATCTTAGGAGGTGAGCTGCAACTGCACCTACAATAATGTTTCCAAAATGCCAGCAACCTTGAGCTGGTCCTAAATGCAAAACAAAACCCAAAATAGAATCTGATGCTCGATGCATCAAAGATAATAAGCAGTGAAACAGGTCTGCATACCTGGGACACTGGCAGCATACTGCTCTGAATTTACAGAAGAGTACCCTGGTAAATGATCAGCATCTTCTGTGACATGTCCATACTTCCAGTGAGGTCTTCAAAGCCCCCATACTTGGAATATTGAAGTAGAGCTCATTTCCTTAAGCCCCCAAAAGCCTGCTTCTGAACTGGCTGGGATAGCAATGAAAACAGAAATGCAACAAGATATTCCCTTCCAGGGCCCCATTTATTAAGTGAATACAAAAATAAGATCATTTAAGTGCAGAGGCACAGTAATCCACTCCATGGTGAAAAGATATCTTGGGTTTGCAGTAAACAGAGTTTACAATGCCTTGTAAATAGGTCTCTTTACAAGCAAGAAGCATACTGAAACATGACACACATTGGATTAAAAGTTCCCTGTTGCAGCAATACTCCATACTTCTCATCTGACAATTTCAGAACACTTTGCAAAAGATGTGAGCATCCTTTGCTCTGCTTTCAGAGGAGCACATGTGAAAATAATGAAACTAATGAAACACAAGGAACTTGCACTGTAAACGGTTGAAAAAGCGCCACAGCATTTTTCGAGGATGATGGCTTTGTTACGTTTGTTTTGCAATTAAAAATAATCGCCAAAGCTATTGTGCATTATGGAAGTTTTAAAAATGAATACTTTTTTTTTTTACAGCAACCTGTTGCACAGTTGAATAAAAAAAATTATCTTTTTTTTTTTTTTCCTTAATACATGGCATTTCTCCTCAATTGCACCAGAAGTAAATTTGGAAGCACTTTCAGTTTGTTTTATAGGCAAACAGGAAAAAACCCACCCAAATCAGGCAGGCTTTCAATCTCCTTTTCATCTCTCTGTCCACTGTTTTATCCCCATCCTTTCACATCTCTGAGTCCACATACATTCCATTGATCAGGTAATCCACTTGTGTATAATCCTTCTTCTTGTAGCTCTCGTAGGCCTGCATAAGGAAAAGAACTATAACAGTTATGAAAAAAAATGTACCAACTAAAAGCACTGCAAGCAGCAAGCTTTTATCTACTAAGTACTGAGTCAGGGGCTCAGCAGCAATGAGAAGATACTCATTGTCCATGTCCCGAGTTTCTGTAAGGCCTGAAGCTGTTGTTTTGGGGGCATCTGCTGGAGCTCTGGTTGTTGAAAAAATGTGAGATGTTGACTTTATCCCATGCCCAGTCGAAGTTTCTGCTGCAGAGGCAGTAGTTAAATCCGTGACACCTCTTGTAGATCCCAGAAGAGAAGGTGATTTACTCAAAGATGTTGTGGCTGCACTTGCTTCTGTCTCTAGATACAGCAATGTAACAAGAGACAGTGGATTCGTAGAGTGAGAATTCTCCAAGGGGGTGAGTGACATGGCATGAGTGGAAGCAGTGGAAGATGGTCCTGCATCCTGCGGAACGAGGGTGGTCAATGTTGTGCTCAGACTCTTCGGGCCAGCTCCAACAGTGGTGGGGCTACTAGATCGGGGAGCGCTAGTGGTGGTGGTAGCTGGGTTAAACTGCTCTGTTCGAGACATTTGAGTATCTGCTTCAGAAATGACAGTGATGGGAGCAGAAGTAGAAGTGGGGGACAATACTGAGACAGAGCTACTATTTCCTGATTTTTCGGTGGTGGTCACAAGCTCAGTGACATGGCTGGAAGTGGAAGCAAGAACATTACCAGAGGTGGGAGAAGAGGCAGTGGATGACACAGCTTCAACAAGGAGACCAGAACCTCCAGGAGCATTTGAGACTTTGGCAGTTATTTCATAAGATGTAGTGAGGACAGTGACATTTGTAATGATTGTTGGTTTGGCTGTGGCAGTGGTGGTGGTCGCTGTGGTGGTGGTCGTCGCAATTATTTTTCTTGCATTTATTTTTACATCTTCACTCTCAACCTCAAGCAATTTGCGAGTCCGAGCAGTTAAGGAAAACAGGTTTTCCACATTGTGTCGGTCAACACGTGCATTCACCATCCTCTCCTTTTTCTGTGGATAGCTTTGGTGGTGAAACAGGACTGTTTCCCTTTTCACACTTCCAATTTCTTCAAAAACACAAAATCAATGAGTTTCATAAGAATAAAACTCTCAAATCTGACCTTATACCACCAACATGCAAGACAGAACATGTATTCTGCAGTATATGTAGTACAACTGCATTAAATCAGTCCTAAAGTCACCAAGAACATGAAAACTCAGACCCCTGCCTTTATTGCACACAATTCTCTGGCATTGTTTTCTTATGTTTGATTGAGTTTTGGTTTTTTTGGCCACAGATCTCTGGCATTTGCTCAACCAGGGAATTAATTCCACAAAAGGGGGTAATGAAGTACAGAGCTACAATGCAGAAGCACATTATTAACAGCAGCAGCATTATAAACACCAGCTCCTGAGAGGAAGACTCATGCTTTCAAAGTTACACAGCATTAACAAAGCCTTTGCGCTTAGATTCATAATTTTCACCTCTCAAAACTGAGTGGAAATTTCCACTTACACCCTCATACTTCAGGAGAACTTCCTTCGCAACTAGTAATCTAGATTTATAGTGACATAAATTCCATCTGCTTATCAAAGGTCTGGTTGCTACGTTGCAGAGAAACCCCTGCCATGAACAAACTGTTGTTTTTTGGGTTTGTTTTTTTTAAATTTGGGTAGAGCAAACTCTTGAAACATACTTTAGAAGATTGATTCCCCAATTCCAACAAGCTCCGTTTTGTTATTGTGTCACTTAATTAAAATTGAAGACCCTGGCACTGGAAAGTCACCGTGAGCAATTGCTGCTAAGGCTGCTCTGATTATAGAAGCAACCTGCTGCCTCTGGCACAAAATCCTGGCAATCTCAGGAAAAAAACAACGCCAAGACATTTTCCTTTCTCTCTAAATACATCTGCTATGCCTTTATTTTCCAATGGACAGTCAGCATGTGGAGTGCAAATGGCTTGAATGCATGTTTTCAACATGGAGACAAACTGTTACTCAGTAACAGTTACAAAAGTTACTCCAAGACACATATGTAAGTGTCAGAGCCCAGGCTAGTGAAAGTTTCTCCAGTGAACCTTTACCTGCAAAATCATCCTGCAGGCATTTCATAACCCATCTCCTTCATCTGAAAGCCAGTCAAGGTCTAAAGGTAGGCATTTAAAGCAAAAGGACCAGGATCCTGAAGTATGACATTACCTCCAAGCAGATCTTTGATGTCTTGTTCGCCAGCATTCTGGCACACACTCAGCTGGTGACACTGCAGGAGGATGCAGCGATCCTGGTAGGGCACAGACCAATTACAGTAATGGTAACCTGAGAACAGCATAGAAAATAGGTCACTACACACAGTATAGTGAACACATGGCTTCATGGCTGTAATTAAAGAATTTTTAAAAACCAACAAAACCAAACGATAGCTGGAAGGTCTGGCTTTAAACAATGCTGATTCAACCTTAGTGAAAATAACTGGAAAGCCAATGAAATCAATATAGCAGCTGCAGCCTACGTATCTGCTTGTCTTCTGGTACTAACATCTCTTAACGGCAGCAATTAACTCACCCAGACAGGGATAAAGAGAGCAGTACTGTTTGGACCCATCTAAATGCTAGCATTCATCTAGATGTCTTAATGAGGAGGGGAAAAAAAAAAGAAAAAAAACCAGCCAAAACTAGAAGACACCCATCTCATCACCCATAGGAGACAGCTCTCATCTCAGAGCTTGGAGTTATGCAGAAATTTATCATAGAATGGTTTGAGTTGGAAGGGACCTCAAAGATCATCTAGTTCCAACCTCCTTGCCACAGGCAGGGACACCCTCCACTAGACCAGGTTGCCCAAAGCCCCCTCCAACCTGGCTTTGAACACTTCCAGGGATGGGGCATCCACAGCTTCTCTGGGCAACCTGTTCCAATGCCTCACCACCCTCACAATAAAGACTTTCTTCCTAATAACTAATCAAAATCTACCCTCCTTCAGCTTAAGGCCACTACCCCTTGTCCTATCACTCCATGCCCTTGTAAACAGTCCCTCTCCAGATTTCTTGTAGGACCCCTTTAGGTACTGGAAGGCTGCAATAAAGGTCTTCCTGGAGCCTTCTCTTCTCCAGGCTGAGCAACCCCAGCTCTCTCAGCCTGTCTTCATAGGAGAGGTGCTCCAACTCCATTTTTGTGACCCTCCTCTGGGGACCTGCTCCATCAGGTCCATGTCTGTCCTGTACTGCGGGCCCCAGAGCTGGATGCAGTACTCCAGGTGGGGTCTCACAAGAGTGGAGTAGAGGGGGAGAATCACCTCCCTCAAACTGCTGGTCACACCATTTTTGATGCAGCCCAGGATACGGTTGGCTTTCTGGGCTGCAAGTGCACATTGCTGGGTCATGTTGAGCTTATCGTCCACCAACACTCCCATTAGCCATGGGAATCATCACAGAAATTGTCTTTTAGAAAGTCAAATCCCACCACAAGCTAAATAAACTCAGCACAGCAGGAACTCTCTCTTGACATCCCTTCAAACTAACTGACTTCTTTCTCAGAGTGTCTATATACACATAACCAAACTTTGAGGGAAGGAACTCCACTAACCAGTGCTCAGGAGACATCTCAAACACTGCTCCCAGTTTTGAGCTCCCCATCATACAAGAGCAGTACTGACATACCACAGCGAGTCCCAGGGAAACTACTAGATGTCTGAGGGGCTGAAGCAGATAGCTTACAGGAAATCCCAACACAAAATCAAGGGAAAAAATACATTTCCACCACGAGGACAGTCAAACACTGGGCTGAGGGCCAGAGAGGTGCTACAATCTCTATCAGGTCTTGAACAGCCAGATCTGACCAGAGACCTTCAAAAGGTTATTATGTAATATCATAGTAGCATGCAATTAATTTCTGGGACTTGGTATAACAACAACAAAAAAAAACACAGAACAAGATAACACAGTGATCAGTCTGGCATGAAGCACATGTGCACTTAACTGACTATCCATCAGTGGATTAAACAGAACTTTAGCGTATGGTAGGACAAATTAATATCTGTGTGCTGTCAGAAGTGTGAAAAATGGCAAAGCACATGCCTATATGGTACATATGGCTATATTTAAAGCTCTTATCTACAAAGAGAGTTACCCTCACTGATGATTAAGGCTATGAAAAGCTTGAACTTTTCATTAAAAAAAACCTTTATGTTACCACAGTTATTAAAAGGGCTTGTGTAAAATTCATGAACTTTGAGAAATCCCTGTACCAACAACTGCAGCCTATTTTGATAGCCCTAAAGAAACTAACAAAGGTGGAATTTTACTGACTTTGATAAAATGTTAACAAAGTGTTAAGAAACCATTCAAAGCCTTTAAAAATTTTTACTTAAAAAGCAATAAAATGGAAAGCTTCAACAGTCATACAGAGCAGGAAATGCAGCAGCAGCCACCCTTCAAGAAATTAAAATCCACTCCTCAGAAATGAAAGCGTGTTTGCATGCACCCCAATTCCCAATCCCACCTCCTGCCCCTCACTCGATAAGCCATGCTAGTGGAGAAACACAGACCATCTCCCACTGTAAATCATGCCATTTCTCACTTCTTGGGAAGGGGAAAACAAAAAGCCATCAGCATATCTTGGCTTGGCTACATATCTAAGTCAGTCAGTCCTGAAAGGTCAAGAGACCAATGGGGTCAGCATGGTTAAAGCACTCTGGTTTCTGCTACCATCAGGATGGTATCCAGCTGCTCATTGCTTCCCTGTTGCTCCTCAGGACAATCACATACTTCTATTGAGTTGGACTGATTAGTATCCTCCTTTGATGCAACTCCAGATTGAGGCTCCAGCTGATGTGTCCACTTCAAGATACATGCCACCCTGTGACTCCTTTTTGCTCACTTACATATCTAAGACAGGAAAAAAAAAAAAAAGAAAGAAAAAAAAGAAAGTGGAAGGATAACAAAAGCTCTTCAGAGCTATTTTGAAAGGAAACCATGTAGGCAGATTCCAAGGTCTTGTGCTATCAAACCAGTTTATTTCATTTTTAAGCCTGCTGTTACTGGAAATAAATCACAGATGCCCAAAGGCAAGCAGAAGCCAGGTAAGCAGATGTATTGTGGAAGTAGAGATCAGGAACACTTGCTCTTGCAGCTATGTCATACTTTCCCTTTATTTTCCCCAGAGCATGCAAGTTAGCCCAGAAGTATGGCCAAGTGGCTCTGTTCTCAAAGCCAGACTGCTCTGACTGGCCAAGATGTTCCTCTCCAGCCTTGGACTGGCCACCATAAAGAAACCTGGGAGAGCTCTGAATACGGCTAGGATTGCAAAGCACGAGCTTCACCATGCTTACTAGGCATCAAAGCAAAGATCTGGCAATCCAGGATAAGAAGGGCACTTTCTCCATCATGTATATCACTTACCCTAGCAGCATTTGGAGACTTGAACTCATTGCATTAGACAACATACAGAGGTTAGAGTTGCTACTCATGCTGTCAGTCCTAGAGAGTTTTGCTGCTTTTACTAGCATGCAATTGAAGTGTCAAACTGTCTCATGATATTGGTACAATCATTTTGTGATATGCTAACTGTGTATCCTGGCCTCTGGTGTGGATATTCAAAGGTGATGCTGGAATAGCTAGACCAGCAACCATTCAGTTTTCTGCAGGGCACATCCAAGATGTGAATGTACTGGCAAAAGCAGTTCTTTGTGACAGTTGCACTACTACTCTAAGTTAGTGATGTTATGTCAGCAAGGGTATAAATTACATCTGCAGAAGAGAGCCTAACCAGCTAGGAATGTTATTTTTCCACTTCTCCAAGCAATGCAGCTATGAATACATCTCTCCATGCAAACTTGGCCTGCAACTTAATACTAATACCTTTAAAAATAACAACCACTGCTCCTTTACTGACAGTTACATAAGTGCAACTATTCTGACATCTAAGTCTCAGACTTCATGTCTGTAATGAACGAAAGCACAAAAATAAATTTACTTGGGGAAGGTGGGAATAGAGAAAGACAGCAGTAAAGCAGATCTTAAAACCTAAAGCTAATCATAAAAAAAAAAAAAAGATGTTTCAGGTCCTTCTCTCCAGATGATCTCTCTGCACATGGCTGTACATTTATGTCAAGACTTTGTATCTTCTCCATCTCCATTGACACCAGGTAGTGCAACAGTCTGGCCGTCAAGTAGCAAACAGGAATTAAATTGCTTCAGTGGGTTTAACACAGAATGCTTTTGGGTTTAGTTTTGCATGGTTTCCTGAAGATGGAACGGGTCACCTAACTCTAGAGGATCAATGCTCTCTGCCCAACAAAGCTAATACTCAACTGGACTTACTCTGTACAAAACACATCAGGAGAGAACAAGGTGAAGGGCATAAAAAAAAGTGGTTGAAGTCAGCAACAGGGCAAATCACGCACTCAGATCATCTCACAGCCCTGATCACAATCAAACTGTCCCATTTTTTGGCTGGGACAGAGTTAATTTTCACAGGAAGCTGGGAGGGGACACAGCCAGGACAGCTGACCCAAACTAGCCAAAGGGGTACTCCATACCATATGACATCATGCTCAGTATATAAAGCGGGCTGGCCGGGTAGGAGGAGTCACTGCTGAGGGTGGGGTGGACATGTTGGGAGTCTGGTTAGGTCAGTGGTGAGTAAATTGTATTGTATATCACCTGCTTTGTATATTCTAAGTACTTTTGTTATTTTCCTCTTCCTTTGCTGTCCTAGTAAACTGTCCTTATCCCAACCCATGAGTTTTACCTCTTCTTCAGATTCTCCTCTCCATCCCACTGGGGGTGGGAAGGAGGAGTGAGTAGCCGCATAGTGCTTAGCTGCTGGCTGGGGCTAAATCACACAACTACCTAAATTCCTTATGTCCCTCCTCTGGAAGAGGCAGTTGATAGCACTTTTTGTACCCTTATCAAGCTATCAGGAGCTTAAGATGACATGTGCACAGTGTTTAGAGATTCTCAGATGGAACAGACAAACATGCAGTGCTACAGACCCTAAGTTGTCAGCACAGTGAGTGTGAAAGTGTCATCTCTAGGGTTTACCACCTAAAAAAGCAGAAGCTGAAATTTTCACAGGTCTGGTGCCTGGGAGACAAACCCACTCACATTTTACCTCCTAAATAAAATTCTTATTTTATAAAAGTGCTTTCTTTCCACTATGAAGGGATATCTCAAGTTTAAAATAAAGATTTGAAACCACTGGGCATTAAAAAAGGCATCTTTATGATGTTCCTATCAATCTGATTGTCAGACAGTCATCACCTGAGCCAAGGTCTCTTCTTCACCACAGCATCACCGGTTGTTTGCAGGTGCTACAAGCTTTCACATGTGGCTAGATAAGACAGGGTCCTTCATAAGGACAACTCTGAGCCTCATTTAGAAATTTAATGCTTTTTAAAGACATCTCAGAGGTAGACAGCAGAAGGCTTTCATCTCCCCAGTCTTGGTTAACCCTGTGCAGGATACAAGTGGTTTCTTCCAAGGCAGAAAAAACCCACATAAATACCAGTTAGTAAAGACTACTCATTCCAGTGCAGCTGTCTACAACAGCACTATTCACTTGCAAATGTCTGGCAGCATGGAATAGTCATTCTTCAAGTCAAGTGACCTAACACCATTTGCACGCTACCAGTGCACACCAAGTGTACAGGCATGCTGTTTCTTATGGAAACTAGAAGGGCCCTGGGAAATGGTTGTTCTGGATTCAATTTAAACAAAGCTGTCAGGAGTTATTTAGCACCCAGGACTGCACAGAGAAGCCATAACTGTAAGTGCCTGTAAGCAAGTGGAATTAAGAAAGATAATTGTCAGGGGAGCAGAGGAGACCTTAAAGGAACAAAAAACCCAGTTGGAATTCCAGCTAAGGGATAAGAACCTCACCTGAAGCACCTGGGCTTCGACAAGCCTGCCTGCACTGCTTTTCAGTTGTAAGCCTGTTTATTCGCACTACATGGATTCCTCTCCCTGTCGGGACAGAAAACCTGTGTTCACATATACAGAAGGAAATCAGCAGGAAGAATACAATGGCAGTCCACATCTTCAGGGCTGGCCTTGCAGGGAGGCTTTTCTTTCCAGGAGCAATTCTTTCTTATATCACTTTCAGATCCACTGCAATATACCTATTAAAAAAAAAAAATCAGTATATATCAAAAGAGTGTTCTACTAAACACACTCCTATCTGCAGGAATGGGGAAAAAAAAAAAAGTACAACATAAAGGCAATGATGCAGAGGCAGGAAGAGAAAAGACCATTCCCAAATTCACGGAGAGGATCTTTCTTTAGCAGGGGTACTTTGCTCTTCTTCCCTCAGGCCCTAACAGAGAACAGCTCAAATCAAAAGCCTTGTGTACAAAGCCAAACTCAAAGCCCACAGGCATATGGCAGCACAGACATGATATCTTTTGACTCACTCTGGGACCCTTAATATTGTTCCCAGGCTCCACAGAAGGGTTTGCACCAGCTTGAGCACACTGATAACATGGGGAACTATAGCCCTGTTCCTGCCTTTACACCAAGTCAGTCAAAATGAAGCATCAGCCTTAGTTAATTCCTGCTTTGATTTTCCTGCTCATTGCAAAAAGCTAAAAGAAACTTTGAAAACAAGAAAAAGCAATAGTCAGATCTTCCAAGACATTATACAGACACATCAGCTGTTACTGAAGAAAATTCATACCCACAGTAAGCCTTCATTTCCACACATAAAATAGTAAATAGGCAATGTCTTTTCTTCATTACCAATGCACACATGAGACACTCTCGCAATGGATGGATTCTCATCCTTGAAGTCACTGGAGCAGCTCCCATTGACTTCAGAGCAGATCACCAGCTTTTACCTGGATTTACCCTCTTGTTTCCAAGACTTTTTGAAGCTTTATATGAACTTCCAAACAGTTCAGCCTGAAGCAGACCAATTGTAAGTCTCTTCCCTACGTAGTCTTTAAGGGCAACTCTCTTCCTCATCACTGAAGCAAGCTTTAGTCCTCATCCTGCGGTTATGCAGAGAAATGTCACAGCTTTCAGAGTGTTGAGATTCAACTTTGCATGACATCTCAGAGGTGTATGTGATGACTGCAGTTGAAGATGCAAAGGATGTTCACAACACAGAATAAGCAGCCTATGTGAATGGTATAAATAGCATACTGAAAAAACATTCAACAGTCATCAGTAACACATATTAAGACCCTGATTTAGCCATCCATGCAAGAAATTTCACCCTGAGCTCTCAACTCCAGTCCAACCACACTTGTGCATTTCGAATCTAAGCAAGAGCCTTTTTTTCCTCCAAGAAAGCCCAAGCAAATGTTTATTAGCTTTGACTCACAGATTGCAATATTTTGATGCTTCATATCATGAAACTTTTGTTTCCAAATTTTCCTCCTTACTCTATGTCCTAAAGTCCCAAACAGGGTAACAGAGTTTTAGCCTGAGAAATCACCCTGCCTGAAAAAGGGAGAAACCCCAAGCTTTGCAGAGGACACACAACACTGAGATCCACACTGGACTATCAAAGAGTTAAAGATGGGGACAAAACTAGATATGAAAATGTAGTGCTCAAATTCAGCGTCCCTAGTCACCCTACTGGTTCCCTAAGAAACTCAGACTCCTTCCTGCCCTTTTATTTATTCTAGTAAAAAGAGTTATTATGTCTGTTGAAAATAGAGTATTTCTACATCTTCTGCTTCCCCAGAGAGTATGGAAGCCGAAAAGGACCGAACTGTTGGGTACTTGCACCACTGACTGTAGTTCACACACTCCACTGCATCTTTCTCCCTGGAATAAGCAGGCATAGCATCATGCTTGTTTTGTGTGAGCAGGTTTCTCTCTGAAGCCAAAAGTTCATGCCTGGGTCATCCTACCTGGCAGCTGAAAATATCTCTAAGTCTGACCTGACAAGTCTTGGCAGGGAACGGCAGCTCACCAGCCCCATCTAGTCCTGCATACCAGAGATTGCGCAGGTGTGTCTCTCCCACTTTGCACTGCGCATGCACAGCGCAGATTGACTTTGCTCATTCCTTCCCATCACTTGCTCTTTGAAGAGTACCTCAGCAGGAGTTGACAGAATCAGCACAGAAGAGAGATGACCCGTGTGATACACAACCACAGCCCCCACAAAACAGTACACAGGCATCAGCTGCCCAGGAAAGCAGCCCCATGTTTCCGGCCGGGAATTGGTAATGTGAATATGTGTTATTCAGCCAAGATAACTTCAATACTTTTCCCACTGTTCTGAATTACAAGGCACTTCCACAAGTTTTCCTTAGCCTTTAGCACACTCTTGCTGTCACTCTCAGCATATGCTGTAGCTTACCCATTGAAAACTCCAGTTGACAAGACTGGGAGCAAGGGGGAAAAGAAGGGAAGATGTGAAATATTCTGCCCACAAGAAATTTTCCTAGAGCAGACAGATCCTTATTGCTGACAGACAGCAAAAGTTTGCTTCAAAGTCCAAAGCCTTCAACTTAAAAAGAGTGATTTGGGTTCCCTCACAGACACTATAGGTACCTCACCAAGACACTCAGAGCATCATTTGTCAACCTGCACTCCCATCACGTTATGCAGAAATAAGTTCACAGGTCACAGGCAGAGATTCAGCAAGCAGTATCTGACTCACAGAAAAAAAAAAAAAAGAATACATACATCAATAAGGGTAAATTTTACATTTTAAAGAGACTCCAGCTTAGGTTTCCTGTCCCTTCTCAAGGGAAAAGGCTTACAAAAAGCAATATTTAAAGCCTAAGTAGTGACCCTGAGAATGAATTGGTGGTGCAATAATGTATGCATTTACTGTTTTAAAGAAAATAGCAAAGAATAACAACAATGAATACAAACACCTACCTTTCCTACCTTTACTAATACCTCTGTAGTTACACTAACCAACTCTCAAAGAATAAACATCTTCCATTGCATTTTGGAAATGCAGATATAGCAGCATCGTCTCTATGCATAAGCACTATAATTATTATTATAGTTAAAATCTCTGTCTTTTAGAGCAAATAAAATAATTGTAATTAATCTCAACTGACCCGAGAACTACATATATTTGTAAGATCAAATGTTGATCACACTCACGGCCTAGAAGCCGTTGCATTAACACAGCCCTAGGCCCCTCCATGCACAGCAATACTTTGTATCCCCAACCACATTAGCCCACCAGAAGTCCTTTCCCATCACAGCTGAGTTTGGTTCCACTTGACTGCCACAGCTCCAGAGGAAAACAAAATCCCAACAAATGCCTCTCACTTCTTCCACAGCACCTGGCAGCCTTTCTGCATTAGGCCAGCACCACTTAGGGGGGGACATGCCAAGCTCAGATACAAGCGGTTTCTCTCCCCTTTCCCTCTCACTAAACGCAGTCTCCTCAGAGGCCAACTGATAATCCTTCCCCCAAAGTGCTCAACACAAACTTAAAAGCTTAAAATAATTTTAAACGTTCTTTAGCCAATTATAAAAATTCCCTTACAAATTGCAGAGTGAGCATGTGAAGCAGACAAACACAATTACACAGACTGTAAGTACAGCAGACAAGCAAACAACTAGTTTCCAAGCCCAGCAAGGGGATAACCAGATGCAGTTGTACCTTAATGCAGTCCAGATGATGCTTGGGATGCTGTATTAAATACCAGAACCTCCAGCTAGGGGTTGATTTTTTTTTTTTTTTTCTCTTTTTGGCCTCTTCCACCTTAGTACAACCCCATACATCCAGAACAAGAGTCACAATCAGTTGCAGATCACTTTTCCCAACTTAACTGCCTTTTGTAATTACAAGCAATAAGCTTTATTTCTGCCTTCCCATCACACTTCTAGCCAGTCCCACATGGCTCCATTTGCACTCAGAGACCCCACTGAGCATCCACCCCACACACCTATATCCCAGAAAAGCATCAGCTAAAGCTTCTTCTCCAGATCATGCTGCTCCGCAAAAGAAACCATTGTCTGGCTGTCAGAGACAACCCAAAGTAAGATATGAACACTACTGTTCCCGTCAGAAATAATTTTGAGAAGTCAGGGCAAATTTCACTCTGAGCATTACCTTTGCCATCTGTAGAGCATCCTCAAGGAAATTAAAAGTCAAACCAAGGCACAAAAGACAGCAACAAATAAAATCTGGGGAAGGACAACACTCTGAAAAGTGCAAAGTTTACTTTTACCATCTGTGGCTATAACTCAGCAGGGAACAGGCACACTGGAAAACCAGAATAACTTTGAGTCAACAACTGAATGACTGATGACTTTGCAATGTACACACACATCCAAAGGGCACTGCCTGCTGGCTTTCAGAAGTGTTCCTCCCTTCTTGCTGATCTCCCTGTGCTTGAGCCAAGGAATTTGTGGGGGGAAAAAAAATTCAAAGTATTATTTCAAACAACATTGATTGGCACGATGTTGCAAAAGTAGAGTGAAGCCTTTGGAATATAAACCCCTTGCCTCCGTGCCCTCCCAGCCAGCTTCAGTTGCTCCTAGTTAAGCAGCTGCAAGGTGCATGCAAGTGACTGTAACAAGGTGAAAGGAGAGATTTAGAACTAGACAAAAAAACATGGAAGGAAGGAGTGTGCATGTTAGAGATCACAGGTACAAAGCAAGCACAGCAAATCACTTAGGACAACACAAGCTCCTTTGAGCTGTGAAAGAGCCAGCAGACACTGCCCCAAAATTCATACTTACAAGTGTACATGGACTAGGCATGAAATAAGGTCAAAGAGCTGCAAAGAAATATTCTATCCTCAATATAAGAACAAAGCAGGGAAAAGAAGGGTGGAATACCTTTTGATAGGAGAATAGCATCATTGTCTGCAAACTGAGAAAACATAAGGCCTGGTTTAACCTGCAGTTGCTGCTAATCACTTCATGTGTTGTCAGCTCTCAAAACAACCACTATATTTCACTATATAGAAACCCAGAATTAAACCAGATTTTGCTAAGGGAACAGAAGAACATCTCATTTTGTGAATTGAGGCTAGAAAGCAGGAGGCAGGGAATCTGTGCTGCAATCTTGAGAAGCATTTGGCTTCCCAAGCTTATCTCCAAGGCTGAAGTTGTACACGTGGATAAGTCTGGAGACAGAAGGGGCGGCACCAAGGCACATGAGGCTGACCCACTGTCAGCTGAGCAGGACCAGATGGAGTTACATCATTCTCTGAACAATAGATTTAGAGCCATTAAGTTCCTTTGGCTCCTGAAGAAAGTTAATGACAAGTTACAAAGCTGTTTCTACAAAGTGTCATGTGCTATCAACAGCGAAGGATGAACTGAACAGAGGTTGTGAAGCAGAAAAGCTTTAGAGATTACAGGGGAGGAAATGCATTACTATGTCCCTGGTCCGGACACAGTTCCTTTGACTTCCCAAGGTGCTTGCATGCTGTGAAGCGTTCCCACTTCCTTAGAAAACCCAGGCTGCAATGGTCAAAGGTCCATTTGCTGCCCCAATATAGGCTCTCCATGCCCCCCAGCATTAACAAAATGCTCCTCTGGGAGGATGACCGAGGTGGAACATGCACATTCCATACTTTCAGAGGGAGTTTTGAAGAAAAAAGTGCCTAGAAATCACTGAGTTTTATCCCATGGATACATCAGCCAGGCTAGGATGGTGACCAACAAGCTGGATCTGATAAACACCTGGAGCTGACATGAGGCCAGCAGAGCATTCAGGGCTGACCTGCTGCAACAGTAGGACGCAAGTTACACAAGCTCCAAAATGCAATTCAGGGAAGAAACATTGCCAGCTCAGGTCCGGAAGAACATCACATATTCCTTCTCCTACCACACAGCTTCTTCAGAACATAACACTGCACAGCTGGCCATGTATTATGGAAGAGCTGGTACATCCCTCCACATTAGCAGGCACACTCCTCACTGCAGCAAGCAGAATAGGGTATTGCATGGACATTGGTTTGGTCTGCTGCTGCCTTTTCTGATGGTTTTCCTCATATATGTCCACAAAACCAATATTTTAAAAATCCTACAAAGCCAAAAAGCCCACAAAGAATGCATCACACCAGACTCTTAAGAACAACAGCTCAATAAGCAAAAACATTTCATTTACGCAGCCATAAATTTATACATCTTTTCCTCCCCTAAACATGAACCACCTCCTTCAGTTTGTAGTGGAAGACTACTGTAGAAATGGTGCTTTTTAAAAGTTTGCAGCTGCTAAAGTATGTCTCCAGCTGTCATATTTTACTCTCTGCAAGAAAATCCATTCTTCTGCTTGTAAATGGCCAAACATAATAGATCAGGAATTTCAAGATGCTCTGCATGAATAGAATAAACACCTTAAAGTCTCTTTCAAAGAAGTGGAACGCCAAGTTTTGCTGAGAAACTCTGGGATCACACTTGGCCTTGGCAGACACATGAAACTTACACAAGTATAAAGCACTTCAGGCTCCATGCTGACAAAGGCACTTTATGGTACAGAGTCAAGGCTGTGCAAAGTTCACGGCACCTCTGCAAGGTCAACACCACCACGCTCCCACAAAAGGAATGGAAAGCCATTTCCATGCAAGAGGTGGATTAATTGTTTGCTCTGAACAGCAGACCTCAGACCTCATTCATGCACTATAAAGTGCTGTATCCTTCAAGTTCAAGATTTTCAGCAACTTGCTCAATCTTCCTTTCCCAACCAGGAACTCAGAGAGGAAGGAGGTTTTAGTGGTTAGAGCCCATGCCTGACAGTGACACAACCCGAGCTCAGGCTCCTTCCAGCTTCCTGTGGAAGTGATGCAGAGCTATGGATTCACAATCTTTGGCATATTTAGCTGCAGTGGATTTTGTGAGTGAAGTTGGGTTTTTTTTTGTTAGTTTTGTTTTTAATATTACCAGCTTTACCCATATCCATCTTTTTGTGCCTCAGTTCCCCACCCATATTCCTCTCTCAAGGCACAAGGCAGACAGCTTATGCATTTGTTACTTCACTAACAAGGACAGCTCATGCTGAAGCCACTGAAGCTTCATGGCTGTCACACTTTGCCTCTGAGAAAATAAATGTTAAAGCCTAAAACCCCAAAAACTAGCATTACCCATCCATCATTCTCTTTCCCCCCTATTAGGGCCACATTCTGCAGTTCAGATGGTGAGAAGTACTACTCAGCAGGACACTTTTCCTGTGAAAAATGACCAGACAGCTATTTCATTTATGAAAATGTGACTTGTTTTGGAATATCTGAAACAATCCAGTTTTAATACAAAGAAAAATGAACTGCCAAAGGCTAACTGCATAAAGCCATGACTGGACAATAAATCTGTCAACAAAAATACCTCCAAGCAATAAAAATGTGCACTATGGCTCAACTGCAACCTTCCCTGGTTTGATCTGCACCTGAAGCAGTTAGCAAGTTTTCAGCCATGTTGTTGTCTCATGGGAACAGGAGATCATATGCAGGGCATTTCATACCACCTGTTTCAAATTAAACAGCTTTCAACAAGACCCTCAAAGGAACCATCCCAGTGGGCTGCCACATGAACTCTGCAGCCATCAAGCTAATACAGAGCAAAGTCAAGCTCATGATTTTGGTTTCTCTAAGTGCCTGCAGAAGGAGGTACTCTACAGCATGGGTGCCTCATGCTTGCTGAGAAATGGCATTAGAAGCTAGAATCAGCATAGTGTACACGCATAGGAATAAATTGTGTCTGAAGTGCTATTAAATTCAAAACTGCCAAGCCTGGAGCTAACAGCAACTTTAAAAAGCAGCGACTTCAGTCTGAAGGTACAATTAACCAAGTGTTACTTTTGGAGCAAATAAGATTGCCAATGTGTTAAAGTCTGGTCACCCACCCACCTCCTGCCATGCAGAATTTTACCACAGTCAGCAATTTCCAGGCAATACAGGTCAAGTTAAATTTCACTGAAGTTGATAGTTTCAATGCTATCTTTCACTCCAGGTATTTTTTGAGAAATCATTATGTTCCTCTACAGGTTCATGTAGCTGTAATACCAATTTTAGGCATGTAGAAGTAGACGACATGTCTCCATCCTGAACACAAGGTTCTGCAAGTTTGCTCAGGAATTTAAGCCTATGAGTGGTTTTAAGCAGAGATATGCACAGCAGTGATGGCACCCTATGTTACAAAAGCATCAGGCAATACTGTGGAGAGATCAGAAACGGAGAAGAATGTTCAGACAGCCTGGAAACAGCTAAAACATGGTCCCAGTGCAATGACTGAAAGGGATCTTCTGCTCAGTGCTAAAAGAATTGGAAGAAAGGAAAGTATTTTGTCTATTTCTCCTTTCTGTAAGGAAGTAGGATCTTTATGCACATCCCGAAATATGTAGAATAAAAAAAATTAAAAAAAAATACGTGCCTCCACCTCCAGTTATCCTCAAGAGCAAAACAACATGAATGCTCCTAGATTATAGAACGTCTCTTCTTTTTAAGCTAACTAGTTAAAAAACAAAGGTCACTTCATACGGAAGGTCTGCAGATGAAATGCAGCAAAAAGACATTCTAGCTTACCACAACACAATATGATACTGAGGAGCTTTTCACCATATATACGTTAGCACAAATCAAAAGATTCTTCCCAAACTCTCCAAGCCAGGAAGACATTTATACCAATACCAAATGAAGGTTGCTGACACATGCTTCCCTGCTTTGTGATTTTGACAGCTTGAAAGATGTGGAAATCACAGGGCAGGGTGGTGAAGCTTAGCCAAGTCTATTTTTCCCAAATGAAGAGAGAATCAAATGCAGTAGCAGCTCTCCTCATCCTTGCTGGCCTTCCCTGTGGTAGATTCTTCATAGCCAATAACTCTTCAAGTCATGCACCAGCCTGACTTCAAACCTATAGCTCGTGAGAACCTAGAGGAACAACATCCTTCCCTCTCCTTACTCTCACGGATGTCCATGGTTGCCAAGGCAGCATCTGTAGAAGTGCTTCAGCCCAGTTCTTGGGTCTCTTGTCTCCTACATAGCAACTGGGAAGCAGCTGTGCTCTCCTTGTTCTAGGTTCCAAGATTTTTTTTCCAGTTTCAGAGGAACTAATAAGAGTTTTGAGTCCTGATGCTAACTGATTAATAGGTCAAAGTAAAATAAGCTTGGTTTGAGCTCCTCAAAGCTTTTCCAGTACAAATGTATTTGTACAAAGCTCCCTTTATTCATGGAAAAGGAACTACACAGGCAGTAGCAGGTTCTTCTGAACCTTGCTGAGCTTGATATGGAAGATCTGCCTATCTATCTGTCTGCTGCCCATGCTGCTAACAGGGACTCCAAAACTATTCTATAGGGTTACCTGAATACCACAGGCATCTACAGACAGTCAGCAGAGCAGGTCACCAAGAGAGATTACAGCTATCGCAAAACATCCCTTTAACTCATACCAAAGACATTTCAAACTGCATGTTTTCCCATAATCGCTCACGTGCTCTGTATTTTATTGGATAGATGGGGTCCAAATACAGATATTTTGAGAAGCATTCTTAGATGCCTCCATGTTTGTATCAGTCTCCAATTTTGCTCAGCAGTATAGCAACAGAATATGGAAAAAACAAAGTTGAAACCTCTCTCTCAACTTGTAATACTTGGACTCGAAACAAAAGCAAGAGGTTATTCTTATTCCTCCAGAAGTTGTGACCTAAAAGCAGCAGCACAGACTGAACCCGTTAGAAACTTCTGGCTACTGATTTTACGCCAAAGATGCTCTAATTCTGTAATGAGAGGAACAATGAACTTGCAAAGCCAAAATACCAACAAGTTCAGCCTACCCTGGTCCAAAGATGAGCTCAGCATACACTAATTATCTAGGTCAAAACAGACCCACCTGGGGGAGGTTGTCCAAACATGAACAAAAAAACAAGGATAAGGACAAACATGTGAAAGCCACACTACAAGTAGTAACTCTTACTGCTTGCTTCGATACACTGAATGGTGTTTTGAAGACTTCGGCTCCAACATAATCCAATACAAACTTGTCTAATATCATCAGATTGCAGCAGAACACCATTACTGGTCAGGAATCAACAGGTGGAACAGGCTGTGACTGAATGAAATCAGCTACAAAACAATAGATAAGCCAAGAATTAAACAATTCACACTTGAATTAACATGCACATTCTGCCTACAAAACCCCACCTTTTGCTTCAAATCCAGTTTGCTGCTATAGTTTCTGCAAGCCTGGCATGAGCAAAGGCTATAAATGCAGAAGAGCGAGGACCCAGGTGGCCAGCACTGATATACAACACTTCTTCAGCCTCAGCCTTCAAAGCAAGTTTAGAATCCTCAGAACTAGACATCAGACAAACAAGCCCAGCTTGCAGGCTGGAGACTCCCATCACCTGATTGTAGGGGCCTCTCACCCATAAACCCACTCCTGCCCTCTCAGCTGCTCTTGCTCCTGTTAGAGACTGTTCAACTACTCATGAAGCAGTGGCAAATCACACTAGTAAACTGTATCACTACACAAGCTGAACTGGCACCAATTCTACTTTCCTTGAAAGCTGCAATTTGTAGTAAATGAAGAACTGCCTCATAAGCAGCAGCCATGCATACAGAACGATAGGAACCTCAGAGTGACATAACCTGTGCTCTGGCATAACTGTCAAGTATTAGGAAGTGTATTTGCTTCTTAAAAATCATCTAGAGAACTGACAGTTTCCAAAGGAGAACTCCAGAGCTATCTTTTAAGTGACTGCATGGATCAGAGGACCAGCAGCCTCCTATTGTGGGTCAGTTTAGTGGAGAACCAGCAGCTTCCCAGGACTTGAGGGAGAAGGGTCCTTTGTGGAAGGCTGTGGCCATCTCAGTAAGAAGCTGGAAAACCAACTTCCCAAGTTGTTTCTGATAAATCTAATGCCAATGTTCACTTCCAAAAGGCCAGAACTTAAAAAGGCAGAAAAAGTTAGCTCCCCTAGCCTTAAAGCATGGTTGGGCACAAGGTGCTCTGGCAAGGCAACATGAAGTAAGATTGCAACTGATGCCAGGTTTTCACCTTCTTCATTAAGAACTGGTGGGCATCAGGCTTCAGCAGTATGAAGCCACCAACTTTCAAACATAAATAAACAAGAAAAAAAAAAACATTTCTACTGGATGCTGGACAATCCTCAGCTCTTCTAACTGCAATTCTAAAGTTTGGGGGGTTTTGTTTGTTTTGTTGGGTTTGTTTTTTTTTTTCCCCAAACTCTGAAGCACCTCTTTAAAAGAGGTGCTTTGGCTTTTCACAGAAATCTATATAAGGCAACAGTCAACAGAGCAACTCTCAGTCTAGAAAGGATTAAGTCTTACAAAACCTGCCATAGTACTTAAAAAAAAAAGCATTTGCAGGAAGTACGTAAATTATTATCCTACTGTCAGTAACCATGAGAACTTTAGAAGGCAGAGTGCAAATAATATTTAGGGTTCTCCATCAGAAGAGGCTCTTCTCCAGGTCCACAGTCCCAGTTCAGATACCAGTTGTATCTCAAACAATGTAAGCACCCACAGGAAGGTTTAGCAAAGCTGTTGTAACAGCTTACACTTTAAACTCAATGATTTTCCAGAGTCTGGCTGTAACTGAACAGTCAAGTACTTTTAGCTTTCAGTGGAAGGATCTTCAGGAGTTTCATTTGCAAGTGTGGAGAAATTAAAGGCTTCCTCTACCCTAAATGCAGTGCTTCTGCCTCCATCAGCTTCCCAATAAAACCCAGCTTCTGTCTTAGCACTCAGCTTCTTGGGCACCTGAGCCATGTTACAGGAGGACACTTATACTTCAATTACCTCAAGTTGTATCATGAGGTAAATCTGCCCAAGCTGATAATGGAGCAGAAAAAGTGCCCTGCAGTGAGGATTATATGTTCACAGCATGGGTTGGAGTTGTTCTGGGTTGTTTTTTCAGTTTGGGGTTTATTGGTTTTGGGGTTTTTTTAGAACAGTCATCTAAAGAGAAATTATGCGTCAAATCTTGCTTAGCAAATCCTCTAGAACTGACAGACCAAGAGAGAAAACTCTATTCCCACACATCTCTACAACCTCTACAACATCAAACAATCTCTAACCACTTAAATTGCATGCCCACCATTTCAGTCTTTGCTTTTGAAAGGTCCCGCACATTACCTCCATTACCCTCTGGCAATAACTTTCCTGGACAGAAGACAAAAATACTGAAATAAATTTGTATACATATTTTATTTACAAATTCTCTCCTTCATCCAGACATCCTTTATGCAGTTGAATTGCCATATGAAATCCAGTGTTACAGTTGTATGTTCACTGGATGGTGCTCAGAAGCAACTGTAAATGTGAATGCCTGAGCATGCGGTGGGATATACCTAATGAATCACAGTTATGGAGCATGTATTTTAACTCCAGAAGGAACCTCTGGAAGTGTAATCTTACCTATTTCAATATGGTTCTGCAAACAAATTTGTCCCAAGACATGCAATAACATAACAGCTCATTTAGCAGAATGGTTTGCAGTTCTCGGTCAACTCCCAGGGGACAGCTTGCCCACTCCATAGTTTGCATTACATCTGTTTCCGCTTTCAGAGGGGTGAAAGATCAAGTGGAGAACATACCACCCAGAAAGTTTTGCTAGTATTACCAAGACTTGCAGAAAACCAAAAGCAACCAAAACATACAAAACCGCCCACCTCACCAGCATTTTCTGTATATATTTTACTCTAAAATTCTCCTTCATTCAGATATTCCTTATGTGAATGGGTCATCAGCTCCAGAAGTCCACTTCTGTTACAGCTGTTTTTTCACTGCATCAACACATACCCAGCTTCTAGACATTACAAAATTTTCAAAGCCTAGAAATCCTTGCTCCCTTAGCAATGGACAGAAAAGCAACAAACCATGAATACACTGGATCCAGTCCAAAGCTGTTTGCTAAACAGAAAAAAACCCAACTTCCACACTTTTGCTTTTCAAGTCAGCTGGTAACAAAAGCCATCTGCATTATAGCTGCATCCCAGCCACACGCTTCTCAAACTCAAGCAGCAAGTGTCTCCGAAGAACCTTATCAGCTGTTTCCATGTCATTGCTGCCTAAGGCAGATATGTTTCTTTAAATGCACAAAGCATGTGTTTAACTTTATATGTGAAAGTAAGCATAGTAGAACTAGTGGAACCTGTGACCTGCATAAAATTAAGTCACATAACCTCTGGCAGGCTCATGATGTTACATTCCCCTGCTGGCTTCACTGCCCCAAATGTGCCCACTAGAAACAGGTATACCCCAGATGCCATCAGTGATGCACTTCAGCCACAGTGCATGCCTACTCCAACCATCTCAGATGATCACTGAAGTCAAAACACATGAATCCTGCCATATCTACAAGGCAATTATGAACTGTTGGCCATCCCTTGAAAAATACCATCATAAATGAAGATACAATTGTTCTTGGTATCAATTATCGCGTTGCTTCAGGAAGAGTCAACACAGCTTTTGTAGCAGGAAATTACCTCTCATATCTAAAAATCTTTGAGGCTATTGTGGATTTGTATAAAGTTTTTGGTGAGGGACCATTTCAAAGTTCTAATGCAAACTAAGATGCTGTTGGCTACAAAGAAAGGTTTCTACATGGACTGATAACTGACTAGAATAGGAAACAAAGAGCAGAAAGAAGTTGTAGGTTTTCACAAGGACAGTGGCAACCAGTGGAGTTCCAGAGATCTGTGCTGGGGCCTCTGCTATTCAACACACACACAAAAGATTTGAAGAGAAAGGGAATAGTGGGAGGATATTGGGTTTTAACTGAACTGCCACAGGTTTTCATGACACCAAGCATCACAGGGATGTCTCTATCCAACACTACAGATCACTGTTGAAGACAGTACTGTACTAGACAGACCTCTGCTTCCACCTCATGCAGATATTCTCATGCACTTAAGGTCCACTAACATGGTGCAATAAGTTGACTGATGACCAAGTCCTACAGCTCTTATTGACCAAATACCCACTGCATCATTTTTAATAAAGGCCCAGAAGCAGTGGTGTGGACATACAGTTCAGATGACAAAGGCCAGAAGCTCTTCTAGAGACATGGGAACCTACACAACATGCAAACTAAGTTTATTTTGCACCAGGAAACTTGGCTAGAGTTATGACTTCCAGGTAGACATTAAAGTAGCTCTCTGCACAATTTTCAGAGAATCACAGAATGGCTTAGGTTCAAAATGACCTCTGGAGGTCATCTGGTCCAATCCCCCTGCTTAAGCAGGGCCACCTATGGCCAGCTGCCCAGGACCACGTCCAGATGGCTTTTGAGTATCTCCAAGGATGGAGACTCCACAACATTCCTGGGCAACCTGTGCCAGGGCCCAGTCACCCTCATCAGTGTTTCTTGATGTTCAGAGGCAACCTCCAGTGTTTCAGTTTGTGCCCATTGCTCCTGATCCTGTTTCTGGGCACCACTGAAAAGAGCACTCTCCCTTCAGGTATTTATATACATTGATAAGATCCCCCTGAGTCTTGCCTTGTCTTCTCCAGGCTGAGCAGTCCCAGCTCTCTCAGCCTTTCCTCATAGGAGAGACTCCCAGAACAGAAGTCACACCACCAGTTGAGAATAGAAGCCTCTACAAATGTAGAAGTGGAGGACAGTTCATATGGACTGTACTAACAGCTATGTAATACAGCTCAATGCACTGTCAGGAGAACTGTCACCTTCAAGGCATATATCGTCTACCTCACTATCAGGAAAGGTGGTCTTCAGCCATAGCACTTGGACTTCTTGTTCCTAAAGGAGCTCTGCATAGCAGTAGCACCTTGAGATAATGCAGGAGCAGCTGCTCTTGCAAACTAAGCCATTTCTAGGCACGGAAAGCATCTGAGATATACCAGGCCTAGTAGTTCTACATCAGCCTAAGCAAATATTGAAAAGACGCTACATCATCTGTATCACAAACCAAGGAAGATATCATGACTATCCCACAAAAGCCTTGCTATAAAGAGGAACTCAAAAGATTAAATAGGTTTTGCACATTTTGTAAAGCTCTAGACAATCAGGATTCATTAACAAAAAGGACTAATGACAAAAAATGTTTGAGGAGGAAGTGCGTTTGCTCTTTTCAAAGACAGCCTCAAGTTTTCACACTCAGACCAGCTGGTTATGCCTACAGTCCCAGCACTTTCTGTCATGCTCATGAATGAGATTTTCCAAACAATTTTTTTTTTTAATTAAACCTGGATATAGAATGTTTTCTTTTAAAGGAGGGAAGCACATTGCTCCTTTTTTAAGCCTCATCAGGTCAAATAGTGTCAGAAACCCACATGACAATTCACAGAAGTTGCTGTGAAATCCTAGTGACAACATAATCTTCCGAGATCAGCTAGGATATGAAGAGCCTTAGAAACAGGAAGAAATGATAACTTAAAAGAAAAATGGCCTCAGCAGGAAAACACCCTTGATCAGCACAGTTGAGAAAGGCAGAAAAAAATGTTAATAGCAATACTTATTTTTTATTAAGTTAACAATTAGACTAGCAACCATTTACTACAGTTAGAGATCTAGGGAGTAAATGCTCTTTGCTTGGACATGAAGAATTTCAACTTATCACTGGGTATTTCTCACTCATCAGAAACTCCCATCCTTAACCCCTTAAGTCAATCTCCTGTTTATCTTACGGTAAAAAACACAGAGAGCTTCTTTTCCACTATGGTCTCCTTTTTTAATTAGATATAGGTATTTAAGTCCAGATGCTACTGCCAGCAAAAAGACACGCTGATGATGTAAAGTTTCATCAAAAGGATGATGACGTAAAGGAGCTTTCCTGACACAAATACACCAGCCCCATCTTTGTAACACAGGTCAATCCATAGCACAACAGGGCATCAGTTTGAAAGAGCAGAGTGTAGGTAAGATAGACCAACCCTCCCTTATCTCACAGAGTGGAAAAAGAAGCATGAGAAGACTAAGCCATTTGTGTACAGCTAGAGGAGGAACTGGTCAGAGCTGGAAGTGAAAATCAAGTCTTTTGAAATCCAGCTTAGTACATGAGGTACATGACAGCCTATTTTTCCTATGAAAGCATATATTTAGTAAGAGTGTCATTAAAAGCATCTCAGAAACATCCAGAAATATCTGCTGTGGGGTTTGTGTTCTTCTGAAGGAGTGGGGGGGAAGATATAACATAAATCACATACAAATCAAGAACAGTCAATAGTAGGGTTCAGGGGATGACATACATTGACAAATGATGAAGTGAAGTGGTAGCACACACGGACAAAGTAGTCTCCTCTCCAATTAATGTCTTGTTCGATCTCAGGTGGATGTCCAATGTTTCCTTTCAACCAGTTTGCATTCATAACACTTCTACCTTTACTCCCTGTTCTTCAATTTATTCCCAGCTCATGAATAGGGATGGGGTTTGCCCTCACCCATCTGCACATGCTCAGTTCATGCTGACTTGTACAAAATTTCCCTCTACTAATGGACTTGTTTCACAGCAGTTTCAAATCTGTCCTGAGGGATTAAAAAAAAAATTTTTGAGTGTAGAAACTTACCAGGCAAACGCTTGTAACTGTTTTCTTGCTGTCAGGAATTATTGCACCTTTAGGGGAAGCAAAAGCCAATAAAAGCCTGGATACAGTAGGATTACAGCTGAAAGCATAGGGGGGGAAAAAAGGTGTAAAATATTATTATATGCAACTACACAGCCACTTCTCTGAGCCTGTCAAAGCATTTTCACAAAGAGATGGAAGAGTGGAAAGGTTTATCCTGCTTTTTAATACAGAGAAGCCAAAGAAAGATAGAAAGAGAAGACAACTCAGCAATTAATGAGATTTCACCCTGGCCTCCACACATAAATTGTATTGGGAGTTTAACTTAAGTGATTTAAACCGGATTTAGTTAAGGTGCTGCAAAGTCTCCTCAAGCCAAACAAATATAAATCCAACACAAATATACATGCAAAATTCAATGCAAATTTCATCAAACCACTTTTTTCCTCCCCCCTACCTCTCCCTCACCCTTTTTTCTTTTATAAAACAAATCTAAAAACAGTGCACCTTTTCTAGCTGAAGTATGCACTCAAGCATTTTGCATACTGTTGCATCAGTAGTTCTCCAGGCCTGGCACCAAGTCAGCTGGAGTTCAGGGAAGGCAATCCCAATACCCTCCTGGACAGTGAGGGTAAGACAGTCATCATTAACAGAAGCACTGATGATTGTGAAGAGGACTTGTTGAATGTCTCAATAAATTAAAAAAAGTGGCCCTTGTACACAGACAACCTCCCCTTCCCTATGTATTTAGGGAATAACTGAGGCAGCTACAGGGGCTTGGACACTCCATAGCCATGTCTGCAGAGCACAATTTAGTTGTCCTTTAGGCGATACAGCTCAGCTGAGACTCGCCAAGCAAAGGTGCCAGGAGCTGTGGCAATAGATAATCTAGGATACAGAGATAATCTGGGCACGCAGCTGTGCAGCTACAACCCACACTGACTGTGCAGACAACTTCCTGTTCAAATGGAGAACCTGGCTGGTTCCTCAAGCAGGTGCAAGATGGACTGTGGGTCCTGCCACACACATTGGGGCATGGTCCAGCTGGCTGCAAATAAACAGTACCCATATCCCTGGCATTCTACCCTCTGTTTCTTTCTTCATACCACCTTGTCCTACAAGAAAAACAAACAAGTGCCCAATGTGCTTTCTAAATGGTTGACAAGTTATTATGTGAACTGAGAGGAAAGGACATGATGGGAACATCCAGGCTCACACACTGCCATTCCAGAGATCTCATGTTCTGCAAAGTGCATTTGAAGACTAGCTCTCCCACCATGGCAACACAGCCATCAAGGACCGCATTTCAGTCCTGTGCTATCCAACAGAGGAAACCTCATTTCAGTGATAATCACAATAATGGCACAGCAGAGCCATCAGCTAAGTGCAGGTTTCCATGAATACACCTGAAGAACCAAAGCAACAAGGAAGCCAGGCAGCACAACAGGTAAGCACTGCTTTACACACCAGTGGGGTAAGTGTGTGGTTCCATTGAGCATTAAAGACCACTTCTGAAGTTCTTGCCACTTGCTTTTGTTGGATAAGTTGTGCACAGGAATATGTGGCAATGTCCACGCAGACATTCCTTCAAGAAGGGAGTCCCTGCACCACACTGGAGATATGTGGATGAATTACTGTACACAGGCACTCTGGGTGCCTTACCTGCATGGTGACCTCCTTGGATTGCCAGCAGTCAAAAGCTGAAGGAGCTGCAAATAACATTTCCAAAGTGCACAACTAGCTTCCACCTGCACTCATTTTCAGCATCCCTACTGTCTCTGCAGCGCCAGCAGCAAATTACACCCCAGCTGTCAACCCACATGCCCTGCTGATTCTTTCAAGTCCAAGGGGTAAAAAGGGAACCTTAACTGCAAGGTTCAGTCACAGTTTACTTCACAGGACTTCTTGGCTTCCCAGTCAACAGACCTTTGAGAATCCTTCCTAGACCCAAACAAGCTCAGTATCATTGACGGGTAGGGTATGATGAAGTGTTACACCTGCAGGACAGGCTGGAAGCTGGGAAGGGAAGCAACCTTGCTAGGCAGAGCGCACAGTGTCAGATGGCATCCAAGAACAGCACACATAGTAAGGATATTGTCCTCCCAGTCTTCTTAAGGGTAGGAGGAAAAAAGCCACAAAGATCATCTACTTTGGCTCCTGGTGCAGCATAAGCCATGGAGTTTCATCCAGCAATTACTGTGCTGGGGACCAGGGCAAGGGCAGGTGGGAAGGGTATCTCATCTGCCACACACATTAACTTTGTACCAGGTCTGTGTTGGTAGGGAGGAACACCTCCTTCAGAAAGGCATCCAATCCCAATTTAAACACTTCAAAGGGTAAATGGCCAGCTGTTGTGGATTGTCATTACTCTGCAAGGGAGCTGTAGCAATACACAGCAGCTGAGGATCTACACACGAGTGTCGGTGAATTGTCTGCTTTTTCCTCCAGCTTTCTCAGTGCATAATTGCTCTTGCTATTAGAGGTTTGTATCAAACACAAAACAACCATAAAAGGGCAAGAATAAATCTAAAACAGACATTAGCAGTGCCTGAACATGTCTATATGTGTGGTCCAGTGATGAGAGCAGAAACAGGTCAGAGCAGATGGATCTGAGCATGACTGCTCAGCACACGCATGCAGGCAATGTAGAAGATCCCCATATGGGGACAAGGGCTGTGGGGAAATGCATGTGCATGACACCCAGCCATCCATGCAACTGCTCTGAGCTATAAGCCCAGCATCACTGAGAACATGCACATCAGCCAGGATGAAGCAACCACTGCAATACACCTGGTTTGTGTGCAACAAGTTAATTCCCCCCACATCCAGGTCCCCTGTAATTTTTCACTGCAAACATGCTGACAAAGTCTTCCTGGACCTGCTCTATGGCACTTTCAGTTTACAAAACTGTGCTCAAGCATGGATGACAATACACAGAACATGTGCTCAGTTAACGCTGTGTGTCAGAGCATGGGGAGACATCAGCAGAACTTTATACTAAAAGCTTCATGGAGAAAGTTTTATCTATGCCTTAAAAAAAAAAAAAAAAAAAGAGAGACAAGAAATTCTACCCAAACAAATCAATTCTTCACAGTTTCTTAAAGCAAAGTTTTGGACATTTCCAGCCTCCACTGTTTTAAACAAACATCTCCATTCCTTAATGTCCTTGCGACATTTTCCCTTGAAAATTTAGTCAGGCACATACAAGTGAAAGTCAGCTACTACATTTAAAAGTAGCTACATTACCCAACCCTGTAATCCAGGGTATGCAGCCAGATATTTTAAATACATTCTAAGGCCTTCAGCATGGATGTTTTTCATCACTGAAGCTTGAAATTTCGCTTGCAAATTACTCCCATCACCTTTGAAAAGTCTGTACCAGGAGACTTCCCTTAGAAGGCAGAGGCTGCAGGTTGCATGGATATGCCAATTAGAATTTCAATAGCAGATAACCAGATGCAAAGTCTGTTTTCTGGCAGATGGATTTATAAATCCAGCAGGGAATTTGCAGTTAAAACAAAAAATAAAAATGTCTGCACCAAGATGTTAAGAGGCATGCAGTCTGGAATTTCTCTCAGAAAAGTACTGAAACAATACATATGTGTATACATACATTATATATATATAAACTAGAATCAAGCAGCAAACATAGACAACAAGTGTGCTAATCTACTACATATATGAAAGCTAATAAAATTGATAAATTCCTTCTCAAATATCCGTTACCATGTAATGGACTACATAAACATATACAGTAGCGGATGATTATGGTAGATAAATAAGATTAATACAGAAATACATGCACTTTTGGATCAACACACATCTTACAGCCCAGTCAAAGCCACAAACCCTCTGAGGTCTAAAGAGCACCAAATGCTCGCTATCAGCGAGTTTACCTCACTCAGTAAGGCTGCAACTTAGCTCAAGGCAAGAAGGATTAGTACTTCTACAAGTTTGTTCCTCCAGTAAGCAGTCAGTTAACTCACTTTATCAGGATACAGGAGTGCTGTTGCATGACCAAGCCTGGCAGGAATTCAGTCAGCTAACACGTAAGACATCAAGGCACCTTACTTGACAGGATCCTGAGACAGTATTTTTCTTTGCCAATCCTAGAAGACAAAGCTTGGGACACAGCAGAGGGGAAAGTTAAGGGATTCACTGAATCCATCAGAGTAAGACCCACTGTGACAGAACATCCCCACAGGAATGCTGTATTTGAAAGCTCAAAGAACAGTATTTATTCTTCCTACCTTTACTGGATCCCAGCTGACATGTTGCTAATATTGCCCAGGGTACAGTTAGACCTACCGAAAAACTTTACTTAAGGTATGATAAGATTAAAAAGATTTCAGTATGATGCCACACAAAACAGCATTCCATTTACAAAGGTATTCTCAATCATACACGCACAACATCATATATTCAAACACAAGATATTTTTACATATCTGTGATGCCATGCGTAAGGGTGATCTGCTACTGACAATATATTTTTGGAGGTGGCCCATAGGGCCTAAAAATGTTACATTTCAGGCAGTGAATTACTTGCTGAGTCAATCAGCTCTCTTCCCCGCAATGAAACTCCACTCCAGCCTCCCCGGGAACAAGACTATCTACGAGCACACACACATTGCAGGGGAACAACGGGTGAGTGCAAAGCCATCGCTTCCACGACTGCTATAGGGACTTATTTGCAAAATTATTTGCAACTTCTGTGGCAAACATATTTGCAACTTACGTGAGCATTTATTGGAACGGCTGCCGAGACCCTGCTCCCCACCCAGGCCGCGGCTACACGTCCCCGTCCCGCCCGCAGTCCACAGCGGTTCAAGCCAACAACCGCTCCGCGGCGCTGCCCGCCCCGGGCACCCCCGCTCACCCGGCACGGCGTCTCCCCCGTCCCCGCTCCTCCAGGCCCAGGAGGAGCCGCCGCCTCCGCACTCGCAACATGGCAGAGCCCAGCGGAGGGCACGGCTCCAGGGCAGCGGGGCAGAAAAGGCGCTTACCCGGCGGAGGCGGCCACGCTCCCAGCGCCGTCACAGCCCCTACGGAGAACGACAAGAACCGAGGGGCCCCACCGCCCAGCGCGCCGCCACATGCCATAGCCACGCCCCCTCCTCATCCCATAGGCCCGGGCATCTATTGCCCCGCCCCCTATCGCCCCGGCCACACCTCCTCCCCTTCCGCTCCACCCCCCGCCCCGGTGCGCAGGCCTCGCTTTTCACCCCGGAAACACTGAGGCGCTAGGGGTAGAGGGTGGGGGGTGACCACCAGCCGCGGAAGTGATGTGTGCTGTGGGGGCGGAGCTTGGGCCAGGGTGCAGCGGTGGACGCGGCCCTGGGGAGGCCGGATCGGGGGGTGTGCTTTCTGTGTGGTGCGGAAGCCGGGTTCGTGTTGGCGGCTGGAGTCGGCCTGCTAGTCCTGCATGGCGGGAGCGTGAGCTCGGCTGCAGCCGTCCCTGCGGCTAGCGGCCTGCAGGATGCCATCTGCGCGAGCCCTGGCCTGGGCGAGCTGGTCTCCTCAGGGAAAGCTTTGGCTGCTTTCGCCGCTGGCCTCTCGCGTGGCTCCGAGCCGCAGCGCTGGCTGTATTGTCGTTTCTCTAGAGTTACACCAAGCCACAAGTGGCCCCAGTTACTGTTATTACGTGTAAATTACCCAAAATGTGTGCCAAAGCTTAAGATCCTTGGATTTTTCAGAGTTTGCTCTAGGATATGCCGGTGAGAAGCTGTAGTTGGATGAGGTATTGTCATCCTGCTGAATTTTCATAACATGAGCTCCAATATCCACCATTTTCTCCCAAGTTGTGCAGCAGCAGTTTTTTGGCAAAGCTCAGTTCAGTACCAATGCATTTTGCCCACGTTTTCTGCAAACAAGCATCACGGGTGTTTTGTGATGAGGAACAATGGCTTGATTGGTTGGGTCCAGGCTTTCATAATTGCCACCAAGGAAGAAAAAATAGAAAAATGTACAAGCTAACAGCTCCTTGCTACCGTGGACTATGAAAAACAGTGATACTCCACCATAATCTAGCCATAATTTTTCTCGTATAATCCCTGAACTGTGCAAATCTCTGGTTTAGTAGACATGATAGTCCACTGGCAACAGCATTGTTTAAGTAGAGAAAGCTACTGAACTGAATATTGAATCAAATAGCAGAAATCAGCTCCTTGTTGATTGTTTTGCTATTTTTAGGGCTGCTGCCTATGCCAAAAGTTTGTGCATCAGCAGCCCACAGCTGCTTGAGGCAAACCCTAGCAGCAGTGGAGCTTTGAAGCTTTACCATGTTATATACATGTATATACACACATATATAATATGTATGTCAGCTGGATTCTGAAGCATGAAGGTGGCTCCATGAAACAACAGAACGTGCAGGACTTCCTTTAAGCCATGGGTGGCCATTTTAGAGCAGGCACACTATCTTCTGAGTTCAGCTGCTTTGGGTTATTTCCAGATTGCCCAAAGAAGAGTCATGAAAAAAACCATGCAGAAAACAGCATTGTGCACACACGGGTGCAGTCCATATTGTGAGATGCTTTACATAGTGATTGTGGTATTGAACAGGTGAAGAGGGAGCCCTTACTACCTCAAATCATGTAAGGATTTCAGCTGTTACAGCTAATCTGGCCGCAGATGGAAGTGATGCTGAAATAATTCATGCATGCCTATGTAATTTTAGAATACACAAATTTGCTTTTTGAACTGTACAATGAGGAGGAGGTGTTGATACTGTGGTCCAGTAGTTAATTAAAAGTAGGCAAAATGCAGAGCTGGCCAGCACTCCACATTAAGGACTAAATTTAAATCATATCTGTCTGTATATATTTTGTAGATATATCATTCCATCATTCATGTAGGATACTGACATTTACTGAAATATTCCCTCCCCTCCTTTCCAGATAAGGAGGAAGGAAGAAGGAAGCTCTGCAATTTAAGAGAATTAGAAGAGACAGTTGAAGAGGGGAGGACAACTGTCTGCTGTAGAGCAGATTATCTGACAGGACCAAGAACAAAGATGGAGGAAATAATGTGAAGCTGTTGGGCAAAGCAAGAGGTCACATGAGCCTTAGGGTTGATATAGTGGGGAACAAGCACATTTCTGGGTAAAACAGCCTCGAGAGGAAAAAAAAATGCACATGAAGAAGCCCAGATGTGGAATGGGAAAATAGAGGCACTGAAAAAAAAGCTGTGATCACACAACAGGATGTCATGAATGTGCCCTTGCTTACCTCTCTCTCTGTGATACACAGGGAATGTCAGTCAGGCTCTTTCCTTTGAGAATCCCAGAGGACATAATTTTGAAGTGTTTAGAGATATTTGCAACTTTACATGCCTTGTGTGAAAAGCTGGGGTGCTAAGACATGCTTGCAATAGCAGGTTTTCAGAGAATATAAATGAGGGCTAAGCCACCGTTGAGTTTTCAGTTGGTTTGTATTTATTCCAGATTGTCAGGAGAGCAGAGATTATGGGATGTAATGAAATGCTATCAAAGAGGATTGGACTGGAGGTACAGGAAAGGAGATTTTAGGGTATTAGTTTAAACAGAAATGGCTCCATATAGTCAAGCTATGTCCCAGACATTAACCCATTCAGGGATTTTGCGCTGACTGAACTAGAAACCAAAAGGCAGGTCTGTGTTTAAGAAATAACACATTTCTGTTTTAAGAACAGATGGTGGTTGGAGTAGGGAATATTTGCTCTTCTGGACTATTCAAATAAACTTAGCCAGTAGTCACACATGTCCTGTTATGTCTAAGAAAAGGTGGAACTACCACGCTTAAAATACGGGGAAGGTTGAACCTCCCTGCACAGTATTGTAATGGCCCTTTTCGTCCAGTGCCAAGAGAGGTTCCCAGCCTGCTTGGGAGAGCTGCCCCCATAGAAGCATCATCACTCCAACTCTGCGTGTGGTAGGTACAAGCTCCTATAACAGAGTTTTAACTTGGTGTGGGCCAGATTTACCTCTGGTATAACTCCAGTCTAATTAAGCCAAGAATCTATTTAGCCTGCTATCATTTTTTTCCATAACCTTCTTTTCACAGAGGACATGCCTCTGCCAGCTCTCAGGCTGCAATTAGGGAAGAGTTTGGATAGAACTGTTGACAATATGTTGCAGAGTACTAAATACCATTGAATATGATCTGTAAATATTTACACTTGGAGGAAGAGATTTGCTCTTTGCACAGTTTGCATGCTGGCATCTGCTAGGCTGAATAAATTACTAACAAATATCATATTGTGAAAAAAATAGTCCATGCTGATTCTTTGGAGCTATTTTTTAAAGACAATGGTGTAATAAGGAAATACATTCCTTGGGAATTACGTAATCTCCAAAATTTTAATATTGGAATAGGCACTATTGCTCTGTGGAACTGAGGCAGCACAGACTGCAGGAGTGCAGGTTTTCCTAGTGAGGAACCCTAGGTTGACACAAGGGACATTTTATTTGGAGAAGGAGACTGCTTCTTCTCCAGCAGGACTAGTACTGACTTGCTTTGGCATGACAGTCTTGAAGGGATTTGGCCATGGTTCCTCTCTGGTCTTTCCCAGCCCTTTCCCAATCCCACCAAATCATGAGTCTGGCCAGCTCTTGTAATTTTGAGTCTTTTTGAAGCATTCTAGCTTCCTCAGTCAAGGCACTGCATGAGAATCTTGACTAGAGTTTTAAAATGGCTTTGGCGTATGTGAGGAAATGTCTGGAAATGTGAAACAAGTGCCCCTAAAAGTGGAAACGTGAATAAGCATATCTCAGTGAGCTGAACTTTGAGCACAGAGGTTCCCATCCACTGACAGTAGTCACTTAAAAGTCAAATTTCATAATTAAAATTCCAAATGCTCTTTATAAACTTATTTTAAAGCAAAGATTCTCATGTAATATCATAGTTGTAGCAATGTGCACCAATTAAAGAATTGGTCACAGGGCCAGAGCATCAAATTGACTGCATTTTGAATTACTGTAAAGAATAAATACATGCAAACAGCTAAAAATTATCTTCCCTGTTGTCATGGTTTTACCCCAGCCGGCAGCTGAGCACCACGCAGCCACTCACTCACCCCCATCAGGATGGGGGAGAGAATTGGAAAAGTTAAAGTGAGAAAACTCGTGGGTTGAGATAAAGACAGTTTAATAGGTAAAGCAAAAGCCGCGTGCACAAGCAAAGCAAAACAAGGAATTCATTCACCACTTCCCATGGGCAGGCAGGTGTTCAGCCATCTCCAGGAAAGCAGGGCTCTGTCACGCGTAACGGTTACTTGGGAAGACAAACACCATCACTCCAAACGCCGCTACCCCCCCTCTTCCTCCTCCCCCAAGCTCCTTATAAACTGAGCATGACATCGTATGGTATGGAATATCCCTTTGGTCAGTTTGGGTCACCTGTCCTGTCTGTGTCCCCTCCCAACTTCTTGTGCACCCCCAGCCATCCCGTTGGCAGGGTGGTGCAAGAAGCAGAAAAGGCCTTGGCTCTGTGTAAGCACTACTCAACAATAGGTCCATATAACAAAAACATCTCTATATTATCAATGCTGTTTCCAGCACAAATCCAAGACATATCCCCATACTAGCTACTATGAAGAAAATTAACCCTCTCAGCTGAAACCAGGACATATGTGCATCCACTGAACATTACAACCACAGATACAACATTATTCAGGACCCATCAGGATGGTCCAGTTATGTTCAAACTCCTAGAGTTGTCCCACTGGCATCATGTTATTGCAGCTTCATCATGAAAAATGGATGTCATGCTCCACGAGAAATACTTCCTCTCTGAAGCCATGGGAATCTCTGAACCACAAGTTAAAACATACATTAACTTCTCACAGCTAAGAAGCAGCTTGAAAGATTATTTCTAGCAGTGCATTATCAGACATGTATTGTACCTGACATTATGGCACAATGTGTTACAACATCCTGTACTTAACTATTTTTCTCCTTAGTGGCTAGCATTGCCTCCTGGTGCAGCTCCTTGCTAGGGTCATCATCCTTGATGGAGTGGAAGAGAAAATACAGGCTGAGAGCAGAGGGAAGCAGGGACCAAAGAGAGACACAGACTGTGCAAGAGGTAAGGCAGAAAGGGAGTGCCAGCAAACTATTAAAATTACCTTTGGGCCATGGCACAAGGCAGAAATCAGCTCTTGAGAAGTTTTGAACCACAGACCCGCCATGTTACCCTGCTACCACACTGCAACCTGGAAAATCTCTTAGCCGAGTACAAATCCATGGTTCATCCATGGCAGATGTTGTGCCATGTGAAGACTGGGTGGGAGTGCAGTCAAAGCTCATCTCTGGGCTGCAGCTGGCAGCTACACTCCACTGATGTGGCCTGGTATACACTCCACTGTGCAATAGTACCATCATATACCACAGGGATATATAATAAAACCAGAACTGGAGCTTACAATATAAATTCATTCCAATTCCCAAGGGTCCAAGTTCAAGCTTCTTGGCTGTTCTAGCATGGGGATTTCTCATGGCGCAGCAACTCCAATGTCACCACAGAGGGGGAGCATATGGCATTTTCTACTTCTGGCTTGTAATGTTCTTACTGAACAGACATGGAATGTGTCCAATGGGTACTATACAGACACACAGAACAAGAGCTCGTCCTTACTCCTGGAACGCCATCCTGAAGAAGAGTAGACAGGCTTTGTCTTCACCAATGGGGGTGGAAAAGGAGAAGGGATGTTTTTCTGCTGTGTTAACTGATGAATTTTTCCTAAGGGAAAGTGAAACATGCCTTGTCCACATGAAGATTTTAAGCATGCCTCTCCTTCTGGTATAGGTGTGGTCATACAGGGAAGTAGAGGGTTGGGAGAGAAACAGATCAGAAGTGCCATGCCAGGGGTATAGCTAAATTCTCATGAGAGCTACTGTTGACCTGGTTTCTGCTCTGCTGTGTTTAGCTCATCCAAAAGGATTTCTGACTCATGCCATAATGTTTTGCACTGGCTGCTTCCCTTTTTGAAGGACAGCCCAAGCTGATGCAAAGGATGTATTTGGGAACAAGGGGCAATCCCTTCAGAAAGTAAATCTGGAAAAGCAATATAAGCAAGAATCCAAGCAGTGGAAAAAGTGGGTTGCTGAGTGGGGTGGCAGAGAACACGGAACTGCCATTCAGAAAAGAAAAAAAAAAAGTAATGAGAGTAGTCTCCAAATTCTATCTTTACCTGAAGCTATGCTGGGAGGATTTTTAACCTGAGGTATTAAAGAGTGCTTAAAAATAATAACCTGGAACTTGAGCCTGCATCCTTTATGCTGAAAGCAGGGTTTGTCCTGCTTGAAGAGATCACCCACAATAAGGAATCAAGATCAAATGCTACTTTCCCAGTCAAATAGGCAGCAGACTTTGCACGACACCTGATTTTGAGTGCAATGTATTCAAGTCAAATACAAGGCTTCCTGCTTCAGTCCTCCTCCTTCTCCCTCCTTCCTCACACTGCAAACCAGGACCTTGATCCTATGCCAGAAACACCTGAAGGTTATGCACAGCTGAAGCTGGAGCTGACCGAACGCTCTGCAAATGCTGTTGATTTTATGCTTTTTCCAGCCTGTGTGTGTGTGAGCAATGGATTTGCCAATGAATTTTGCATTGTTTTCTCCACTCGCTGCCGTAACAGTAGCATCCATTGAACCATCAGACTTCTGGCCTTAGGCACAGAAGGAAGAGGCTGTAGCTACTTGCATAACTCAAAGAAATAAAGATTGTTACAACAATGCCTGGCAGTGTTGCTGTCAGCCTCGTGTCTGGTGGCATTTCTGCAAGACACCATTTTGCCTACCACCTTTCCATTCCAGCGTTTGTAACTTCAATATTAAAATGTGAGGTGAACAGAAACCTGCACAAATTAACTCAGTGTGGAGCAGATGTGGTTTTGGTTTGTTGTGCTACCAAAAAAAAAAAAAAAAAAAAAAAAAAAAAAACAATTTTTTTAANAAAAAAAAAAAAAAGCCAGTTATTTTAAAATAAAGACCTTCGACTGGATTCAGAGAAGTTCTGAGGCATTATTGCGTAGAAAGAGGTGCTGTATTATTAACAAGCCATCACAGTCTGTACTTGTAGATTTATTTTTTTTTTTTAAAGATAAACCAACCCAAACAAATCACGCAGCAGTCTAAACAGTGGAAGCACTGATGGAAGAACAGGGTAGCTGCTCTGATGATACAGCATTGGCATGAACACCTACATCTTTTGAAATGGATCCATGCAGTGTTTGCAGAAGCTGGCGGACAGTAATGCATGGTGCCATTCTCCTCCTGAGATCAGGTACGGCCAGGGCAAGAGAGGGCAGTTAACAGTAACATTGTTTCTGGTGCTTAGTTTCCTAAATAACAATCTGTTTAACATTAACTGAGCCGATTGTGGATTTCTCCCTTTCCATGTAGGGGGCACATACAGAAAGTTCCCTAGGGCTGGGAGGGGAAAGGTCAGCAGGAGGCAGCAGTTCCAGGGGAGGACACTGCAGGTGCCCTATGAGAGTTTCTTCTCCACCCTGCCCAGGACACTGTGGGTTTCTTAGCCTCCACCCAGAAAACCCCAGGACTGCCAAAAGCCTCAAAGAAGGGGTGGGGTGGTGGAAGGAGATTGCCTGAACACTAGTGGGGAGTTGGACTGACTGGAAAGTAGGCTAGACAAGAAGGTTCATGCGCACGTCCAAGGGTGGCTTAGGGACTGACTCCCCTTTCCAGAGGCCACAAGGAAGCAGAGAAGAGTTAATGCTTCTTCTCCTCACTATTTTTTATGCTTGATTAACCTATTGCTATCCTGTCAGCCAAAATGAATGTCTTTAATATAAGCCCACTCTCATGCCACCTTGGCGCCAGAGCCGAAGCCACTCTGTAAATCCCCCAAACCAGCACACAACCAGATCCCTTAAGGTTTTATTTGACCTCCTGGACATGACCTCATCCCAGAAGCTGAGCAACCACATTCCATTCGTGTATGTGCCACCCCGCACTCCACAAGCATGCTCAGCAGCCGGCTAAGGAACATTTGCCTTCACACAAGCATCCACTGGTGGAGAACATGTCCCATTGCTGGGCAGTAAAGCTGCAGCACTCCCTGTGCTCCTGGCTGGGGCTGAGCCTTCCAAACACATGCACACACACACGCACACACATTCAGATGGGAAGGTGTACACTCGATGCAGGTAGAAATGAGGAGCATGGGGCTGGAGAGGGACTTACCACCACCACCACCTCCTCCTGCTGCACCTGGTCTCCTGCACATCACAGCAAAGCAGCTGCTGGTAAACACAAGGCTGTCTGACCAGACAAATGGGCCTCCTTTGGTATCAGCACACCCCAAAGATCACTTCACACAAACAGTACAGAACAACAGACTGCCACCAGCTGCTGGTTGTATCCGTTACCTTTCCTTCGGCTCTGGTACATCCTTCTGCCCCTTTGTTCCATGGTGAGGCTTCAGAACTAGAGAGTACTTTTCAATGGACTTCAAACTGCTCTTCAAAGTACTTGTTCTTACAGTTGCAGTAGGATCTGTAATCATAGCAGTGTCCCTTCTGCCTCTTTCAGACTGGCAGAAGGTGTGCACTGCCTCCATCCTTACAACTAGGTGATTTAACTCAGAAACCTACTGATAATCGCTTTACAGTGTCAGTTGTTTAGCGGTGGCACCCAGCTGCTCAAACCTGCAGAGACACTAGTCTTCTTTTACCCTGTAACCACACACCTAGATAGTGGTAGGAAAAATAGAAGTGTCTCCAAAAATAATAAATCTCTTTATTATATATAAGAGATTTATATATTTATATAGTCTCTATAATTTTATAATAAAGATATAAAAAAATTACAATTAAATAAAAGAGTTTTGTCCCAAGCTGACAAGAGGTGATGTGGACGAAAGCACAGGCTGTGTCTTTGGTAGAGGACATGGTGAGTGTGATAAAGCACAAGCTGATCACAAACATACAGAGCCTTGCAAAAGACTTAGCAAAAGCAGCTAATACAACTTCGGGGTGAGTTAACAGGAGCTCTCTGTTGATATAGAGGAAAACCGCTATTTTTTAGCTTTGGACTGGCAGAAGCTATGTAGATTGATCATTCTCGAGGGAAGAGGAGACAGGACACAAAGCTGACAATTCAAACAAAGCTTCTTTTCTTGCCTTTTGCTCATGAATGTTCCTCACTTGGAGGGGAAAAAATACAACTGTGACTAGTCTCTCTATTTCTCTAGCTCCTTTCTTTGTGGGTAATAACCCAATTCAGCAGCTGTTAGGTCCTTTGGGCCAGTAACCTTAGTCAGACATCTCATGCCAAGAGAGAAAGAGCATGAGGAGGTGAGGAGGGAGTGGGTGGCTTGGGAGCTCATATCAATCTGTGTATCCTAAAGAGCTGTATATAGGGGCAGCACTGGAAAAGGAACCTGGGAATTATTCAAGGGTGGCAACTGGCAATTAGATTTAGAGTCATGAATATCTGTATGTTAGGCACCTCTTTGACACTTTACACGTATTCCATCAACAGTGAGAAATAAGAGAGGACTCAACATCTCTCTTATTGCAGAAGCATAGAAAAAATGCATAATCACATCAGGAAAGAAAAACCCTTAAGCAAACAAATATACTTGAAGGCTTTTTTTGTCTTTCAGTATGAAGCAATATGGCCACACACCACTTCTCTGCTTGTCTGGTCATCAGAAAGAACCCAACTAGAGCAAGTTTCATCACTCCTGTCCAGAGAAAATGTTCACAGCTGTTAGCATAGAAAACAATGCAAACAATGTGGGTACTACATACAGGGCTACAGCTTGATATATTGTCACTAGATAATTGTCACTGCATGAGGTCCCTAGGTCCCCTTGATCTGAGGCTGGCACCATGCTATTTGAATTAATAAGGTACTGGGTGCAGTCCTTCTAAACCCTGAGTGGTTGCACAATGCATTGAGCAACAACATAACAGACTGAAAAAATCTGTCATTGCTGGCATATGAGCTGAATGAGTGAGATATATGGCCCTCCATTCATTAATGAGTAAGTGTGGCAACTGTTTTTCACTACATCGTTCAAGCCAAGTGAAACCTTCAGCAGACCAAGCGAGTTAGACAATACTTCTCACAGTTCACACAGTTACCCAAAATGCTAGATAAAAATCCCTAGATTTTTTAGTAGATCACAAACCTTTTTTAGTAGTTTTTAGCTTACCTACAGTAACATATAATCTCTGGTTTAATAGACTAGAGAGCAGAAGGGAAAGTGAAAGCTGGAGTTCCTGCAAGAGAGGGCTGAAATAACTAAATTTCAGAGATCGTATTCATGGATTGTAACCACAGCTTGCAGCCTTTCCTTTGAAAGTGATAGAGCCTCTAGAAGACCCAGGGAAGACACTTGCTCACTGGGTATATTTCACAAAGAAAGGCATTGCTCTGTTCTCCTGCTTACTGCAGTGATAACGTACCTCCCCTTTGGTGTTTGCAGGATCAGCAGGTGGGCTTCAGAGATTATCTCAGTTCAGAAGCTCAACCAGCTGCTGAAAACTGATCTGGGAAATGGTATAGTTTGTACCCACTACACGAGTTCAGAAGCTGCAAGACCATCTCCACAATTGCCCACCATGGAGTACCAGAAGGGGTCAGTTATTATCATTAGACATCTCAGGAGGCTGCTGCCTGCTTTCAGCCTCCAGAATGATCATCTGCTGACATCGCTGCAAAACACAGGATTATTCTACATCCTTCCCGACTTCTGCTAGCTGTTGACTGCTTGCTAGGTGCCAGGAGACTTTACTCACCACATGTGAATTAAAATTGTTATTTGCCATATTTTTTGCAGCTGGGCTTTCAAACTGGTTTCATTTTGCCAAGGGTTTGTGTTGTTGAGCTGCTTTTTTCTTTTTAGTTCATGTTAAGTTTCATTTGAGCTGGTTGTCATTGCATGCACTGAGGGCTACTTGTCTGAATACAGAGGTGCATGTATGCCATCAGAGCTTGTCCTTCTGGACATACTGGTAATGTTGCTTCTCACATATCTCCATTTTGCCTGCATGCATTGCTGCAGATCACGTATCCAGCACAAACAGTCACATACACATACGATTTATTCCCAGCCCAGGAGGTGGGCTGCAGTCTTAAAGCTGGTGATAGACCCCAGAGGCAAGAAGGCCTTGGGATCAAGGGCTCCCAGCACAGTTTTGAGGAGCGGAAAGGAGCAGCAGCACTGTCTGTACAAATCTGTCAGGAGGACATTAATTGGAGCTGTGGCTGGATGGATCAGTTCCTGCTAGCAAGATGAAGGAAGACAGAGCAAGGTTGCATTAGCAGTGGTCCAAGGGTTTGTTCAGGACACAGGCGAAGAGGAGACTCCTAGGCTAGATCTGTGGGTGAGAAGATGGGCTGATCTTCTGAAGGGAAAGGAGCACTGTCATCTTATCCACACTAAGAACCTATATTACTGCACCACTGCCTTTACCAGCACTGAAACACATCTGAACAGTGTGAATAGAGAATGGGAAAGTAAGATAGCAAGGGCATCATTTCGTCTCATAGGTTATCATGCATCTTAAATAAATTACCATGGCAAGAACATTTAGACCATGCCTGCCAATCCCAGGCTTCTCCAGGCATCTTGCACCTCCCTGGTAAAGCAGTCACAGATCCGACACAGAAGAGCTTCCAATTCCAAGAACTTATTTTTAATACTCAGCTACATATTGGTTGCTCTGGCATCCCCATGAAGTAAAGTTTATAGTCCTACCCTCCAGCACAGCTGAGGCCCATGGGACAGAAAGGTTATATTCTCTGATGCTGAGTTCTATGAGCTGAGGCAGTAAGGAGGAAGGATCTTGGCAGTAGCCCTGATGAGGAAGAGGAGGCACAAAGCCTATATCCATTATGAGACAGAAGGGAAGCCACACAAGATGCCTGTTGCTGCAGGAGTCACCAGAACCAGCCATCCTACCTAGCTTTTCTTCCGCCTCATCACAGCAGTGCCAGGATACATACAAACCTCAGGGGAAAACACCATTTATTGCTTTATTGAACAGTCTCTAGGGATTACTGCTGATTTTGCCTTCTTCCACAGCTCTCCATCATTAATCAAGATCATCCTCATCAGAGCAGCCAGGAGCCTTTAAGAGGAGGAATTGCAGGAGAGGAGCCTTTGGAAATTAACTCAGATGCTTTGGACCTGGCTTATCTGCAGCATTGTCAGCTCCAGTTGTTTTGCAGCCATGCAATAGGGCTTTGGGGCTGTGGGTTTCCAGTTCTTAATAGAGATTTAGATACTTGAGCTTTTACCCACTAGTGATAATATAGATTTATAATGCTTAGGATTAAAGAAAAAAGTCTAAGAACAAGTGCATCCTGTAGCCTATCATAACCAGCAGAGCGCTATGTTTTTAGAGGGGGAAAAACACCTTAATGTTTGAGGATGCTTGACATTGACCTAGCATGTATGATGCTTATGATCACTCTCCCCAATCCCCAGCTTCACTCCCCCTTGAGGCATTTGAAGCTTAAAGTCACTTCTTGAATCTCCAGCCAGACTTTCACTGGGAAAGTAGAACACCTCCTTCCAACCTAGTTGTCCCACCACCACTGCCTAAGGGCAACAGTCCTTCTTCACCATTGAGTGACAGCGGAGCTAAGACTTTTATTGCTCTCTCTGCATCCAAGAACTTTTGCAAGTCAAGCAGAACTGACTGAATTGATATGTAATTAACCCCCTCTTGGTCATCCAAGACCTATGTTAGAAAAAATTGGTAGCCACCCCACTCCTTGGTAATTCCTGGGCTCACAGTGTCATAGCAGGGCTAAACCCCTCAAATCCAACAATGATACACAAATTTTGTTGTGCTATCAGAAAGAATTACTCTGTCCTTGCAGCTTGTGTCCTGATGTTTCTGATGGTCCCTGGACTTGCTTCACCCCGTGGCTGCCCCTGGGGTCTAGGTTGTGTGGCCGCGCTTTGCTGAGGGGAGTTAAACCTTTGCTGAGGGGAGTTAAACCTTTGCTGAAAGCTAGCAAGAAAAAAGACTGCTTTACCATGGAAAGCCAGGTCACCTGAGAAGACAGCCCTCCCTCCTCCCCATGGGTTTTGTTTCTGATCCAATGGAAGTCAGTACATATTTCATCAAAACCTGGTGCTTCTTTTTGCAGCTGTTTCTTTCTGACTCTGGCAATCTTCATGCATGGCCATGCATTTCAGATGCATAATGTGGCACGTCTGTATGCCCTAGATGTTGCTGGTTCCTGCCAATGCCAATCCATATGGAGTTATTCAAGTGTAAGAGAGACCAAGATTTGACCCCTAGCCTACAAACATTTCTGTTCCCTGGTGAACTTTTCAAGTATTTCTTCTGATTTGGTGGTGGCAGATGGTCTTCCCCTGTGCTCTGACTCCCCAGACATCTAAGAAAACATTAGCAGGTAGATGAGGTTCAGAATTCACCCTTGTAAACCATCTGAGACAGCATTAATGCAATAAAGCCCCATGCCAGCTCAGCTAGTAAGGTCTCTCCCTCAGGGCTGGACCACAGTGGCTGCCAAAGGAAAACAAAAGGGCTTGAAGGGCTTCAACAACACTGTTAAACTTTGGAGCAAGGGCATGGGCAGATCAGTAGGTGTCCTGGCTTCACCTTTTGCCAGTCAACTTCTTCCCTCTTTGCTATTCACTAATGTAGATTTAGCATTAGCTGGCAGAAAAAAATGCACAGACTATGCAAGGTCAGAGATTCCTGTCTTTTCCATGATCTCAAGCCTGCAGAGTTTTCTTAGGCTTCATCATTTGCTACTGGAACCATTGCCCTTAGTACCATGTTACAGATAATGACACTCCCTCTTAAGCTGGAAGTTTTCATTAATGTCAATAGCCACAATAATAGACAAATTTCCAGGCAGCTTGGGTTGCAGCATTAGCTGCTGGGGTTATGAAGGACAACTGACTGCTGGAAATCTCTGCCTAAACAGAGAGGTACCTCATGGGGGAATCATGCAGATTTTTTTCACTGCAGACTGTTCTGTATTCACACATGAGATGTAGGTGGAAAGTTAGCTCCCTGACCCCTAGAAAACAACCTGGACCTCCAAACCTGCATCATACTCTCATTTTATAACTACTACACTCAATGGCAAAATATCTTCTCTCTCCTTTAAATGCAATCACTTGCTGGGAAATAATAAATAAAACCTTAGCTGGTTTATGTAGGTTAAAAATCACCTAGCAAATTCAGTTCTTACACTTGAGTTTGCAGGCCAGGTGTCCACCTCTCAGTCTGAGACTGATTCATTGCTGCAGAACCCTACTGGTGGAACTGCAAGCCCTGTAGCTGAATGAATCAGACCTCTCCCCTTCCACTGCAGCATACCAGGCAGCTGCAAATAAAGCCTAAGAGTGTGCTGCAGGTAGAAAGAGTCCAGCTGCCACCATCAGGAGTGCTGGGGCAGGATAGGTGAGTGCAGGGTCTGCTCAGACCTCAGTGAAACTAGGAGTGGGCAAATATCTGCCAGGGGCACACGACAGGAAAAAAATGAGTCTGCAAGATTTTAGAGACTGTTAGATGGAAATGGGAGGTAGAAGGGGAAAAATGCCAAGCCTTACATAAGAGTGATGCCTTGAAAACTGCTGTAGGAGAAGAGGTGTCCAAGAGGATGCGCTAAGTTTTACTTTCCTGGGGTCAGGCAGAGACAGGATATTTTTGTCCAACAAACCCTGTAAAGACAGCGATGACTTGGCTACAAACCAAGAAGAAAGGATAAGGCAGGAGAGGGCGCCACGGGTTTGCTGGCATCTCCCACCTCATCTGGCAGGCTTTGCTGATCTCTGCTGATACAGGTCTAATCCAAAACTGATTGAACTTTTCCCACCAAGTGCAGCAGACTCCGGATAAAGTGGACAACAGAGAGATCTGAGCAAGTGACGTGGTTTAGGCCCAGCCAAACACCGCGCGGCTGCTCGCTCACCCCTCTCCCGGAGGGGTGGGGAGGAGAATGGACAAACAAAGGCAAAAGCCTCGTGGGTTGGGGTAAGGACAGTTTACTGGGACAGCAAGGAAGAGGGAAACAAACAACAACAGTACTGATAACAGATATATCACCAATGGGTGATAACAGAAAACAATTTACCGATCCAAACGACCAACTGGACCCTCAGCCCGTCCTGGAGCCACGCCAAACCCGCCGAACCCGCCCCTCCCCGGCTAGCCCCCTTTTATGGTGAGCATGGGGTGACATGGTATGGAATAGCCCCCTGGACAGCCTGGCTCACCTGGCCTGGCTCCTTGTGAAATTAACCCTATCCTAGCCAGAGCCAGGACAGCAAGACATGCTGAAACTTCCCTTCAAGGAGGGGCAGGCGGGGCAGTAACATGCCTTGTAGGGTGTTACCCCAAGGATACATTTCTCCCGATGCACACCCCAATACCAGACTGGCTTCATCCCAGAATCATCACATAAAACATGCTCATGGCCTATGCAGCATGGAGCAGCTGTGGCTCTGTGAGTCTCCTGGTGTACTGGGTCACTACCTGCTCGCTGATGGGTCACATGCTGTGGGGCAATATGTCCCCTCTGCATCCCTCTCTCTCCGCCTTGCTCCTGTCACTGACGGTAGACGAATCGCTGCAGGAAGCAAGCCACAGCCTGGGCATGAAGGGAGCGAGGAGGCAGGGTGGTGGGCAGACACATACGGGCTGCGAGTCCCGAGCACTGCCACTTCCCTCTCACGTTGTGACAGCTCAACTCAAAGCTCCATCACGCTGATGCAGCTTCCCAGCATTACAGGCAGGGGAGGAGGAGGGCACGCTGCTGAGGTATCTGCAGTGTGTCCTCTCCTGTCCTGCAGGGACATGGCTGTGCCCAGCAGCAGCCTTCACTCTGTGCATGGGAGGAGCAGTGGAGGCTGCCGCTTGGGAGGGAGAGAAGCATGGAGGGGTGAAGCCCTCATTTGTAAATATGATGTACAACTGCTTTTCCTTACTTGGGGTACACTGAAGAGCTCACTGGCTTCACAACACACTAGCTCTGCTCACATGTTGATGAACAGAAGCAAATGGGATTATTTGGGAGCAAGAACTAGAGTGATCTGGAAGGGCACAGCACTACCAGTGATCCCTGAGTCTCCTTGCAAAGCATCCTGGACTGTTTTAGAGAGCCTGCACTCACACTCTTGCAAATGCACAGCTGGAGGGTAGCACTGCAGGGATGGGCATGTGGGGAAAGAAAGGATGGGGTCCAATGGAGAGCTAAGCCTAGCGGCTGGGGCTGAGGATGGCACAAAGCCCAGCAAGCAGACAGCCAGACCAGAGGACTAATACAGGAAAAGGTTTGCAATGGCACAAAAGCAAATTCTCCTGAATCCCCAGGGATTTTCCTGCTCCCTGAAGCAAGGCAGAGGGTCTGTCAGAGGCCTTGGAATCAGATGGAGTTCTGGAGAGGACTGAAGGTTCCGGCTACTGCAAGGGGCTTTGAGGGAGAGAACAAAGGGACTTTGTTCTAAGGAGCCATGCCCCCATCTGCCCACTTCTTCTTGCCCACCACTGGTGGTCCTTAGCATCTGCAGGGCACCCAGGGCCCTACCTCAAAGGATGGATTTTTTGGCTTGTGCTCAATACCAGTCTGACCCCCTAGGAACAATGACGTTGCAGCCTCTGAGAGCAGAGGATGACTCCAAGTGAGAAACAGTGTGACTACAACATGGTTGTCTCAGAAAGTATATGTAGCCCTGGCGTTGCTTCGCCTTGGCAGGAAATGCACCAGCATCTCCCAGCTCCTCTCTGCTGTGTCTCCTAAATACTTGCAAGCGCTGCATCCTTTTGGTGCTGCATTTTTTTCCTTGCTGCTTGGTACCACCTTCACCTCTTTTCCTTCTATTAACCATTCTTCAAAGAGTGAGGGCATCCAGGCAGTTCTTGAGTGTGTCACAACCTACACATGCTCTGCCAGACTACTGGCACAACAGTGGGGTAGGACATCCAGCGGCGCAGGGGTTAAGCCATTCTGCTCTAGCTGTCTCCCCTCCCATCTTCTCCCATGAAATAATCAGTGGATTTTAGCCTTGCCAGAATGCAGAGGGGGTCCAGCTGCTCTTGTGCAGGCAGTAGTATCCTCTAAGCTGCTGGGGACTAGCTGTCTGAAGGAATCATTTCCAGGGACACATTCAGAGTTGAAGGGTAAAATTGAAAGAAAAAACAAGCAGATAGAAAACAGAGGTGCAGCTTATTCCAGCGACATTTAACAGAGGCCAAGGTCTCAGTGTTTGTATCTCCCAAGATTGTAGGGAGAGGTGGGATTGTTTTCCAGAGGCTGTGACTTAAAAAAAAAAAAAGGGCAAACATATACAGAAATACTCATCTTTGTGGAAGGAAGAGCACAGCTGAATGTCATTCCCTGTCTCAAACTGAATTTCCACAGGCTGGCTCAGGAGATGGGTGGCAGGTAAGAACATGGACAGAAAAAGTGTGTTTTTCAGCATCAGGTCACAGCAAGCAATTTGATGCAGAGAGGTTTGATCTGCCTAGCTGGCCTGGCAACCAGCCAGCTCAGGTAAGGCAAGAGAGGCCATCGTTTCACAGCACCGGTACCTTTCTTTTGTCTGAAAGTGTCTAGCAGTTGCGAGACTCGAGAGAAGCATCTGCCTGGGTACCTCCATATCTTTCCCTCCATGCCATCCTGTAACCAAAACCAGCTTATTCAAAGGAAGAGAGAGGACACAGAGTCTGCTACCAATCCACTGCATGTTTGCTGACATGTTAGAGCACACAAAGGTTGCAGCCTTCAGCCATTCCGTGCCCAGTGACATGAAATCTGTGATTTGGATTGCATGGAATTAGTGGAGATAGCTAACCTCTGTCTTCTCTGATACAAAAGCTCAGAGGGCTCAAGTGAATGCAAGAGGCAGCAGATTTGAAACGTTCAAGAAGAGGTGGCTTCTCATGTGATGTGTAGTGATGCTGCAGAACTGCCCACAGCAGGATGTGGTGGATGCTGGACAGCAAAGACTGGACAGGTTCAGGGAAGACAAATCCACCAGGACACAGAAGCCTTACTTGGCTCAGGTAGAACCTAAACCATACATTGGTGGAGGCTGTGAAAACCCTCAGAAGTTAAGACTCTGGGCTTGCTCTGTTCTTAGGCTCTTCTTCAGGTGTCTGTGATTGCCCGCTGCCAGGCACAGGAGAGGAAGCAAGGTAACGTGGATGCTCTCACTGTACCCAGGAGTTATTCACAATTTTTACAACTACTCATTTGCAGCACTGTCAGGGCCCTGAGGATGTCCACAGGCCTTAATTAACCCAACCAGCCTCACCTGGGACCCCCACTAACAACCTCTACCCATACATCCAGGTGCCCTGTTTAAGTTCACACCTGGCCCTTCATTCACGGCCTGACATATGTTATAGGCATACCTGTTCCCGCACCTCTTCCTGGGGCATTTGGGTTTCCTGGCTCAACCTCAGACTTGACTTGCATCCTTACTTCTACTTGATTGTTGCAAGATTGTTGGTGCTGTTACCAGCTCTGTGCCCCTCACCCAGCTCAGATGCTGTGGGGCTGTACCCCGTCAGTGAGGGTGCTACAGCCCTGTGCACACTTGGGACTTAAAACTGGCTGTAATGGGGGTATTATAAACTGATGCCAGAGGACTGGTTTCTGCATCCTCTCTTAGCATGGCCGGAAGAGGATGCTGCTGGCTTGCAGCAAGACTGTGTTACTGGAGTGGACAGAGGGCTGTAAAGCAACCGGTGAGTGTCAGGCTCACACTGTAAAGCACAGGACACAGGAGCAAAGCCCAGGGTGGTTTATGAGGGCACCAGTCCTCCGAAGAGGAGGAAGCTCCAAAGCTGAATCCACAGCAGGATTTGGTCCATTGATCAGAAATTACATACTCTATAGGAGAAGGACTGGGCACTGGAGGCCCATGCTAGTTCTATATTGGTTAGGTACAGTTCACAAAAGCTGGATTGCTTTAGGTAGATCATTCAGCCAGGTAGGAGGATGAAACTGCATTTTTCCTATAGGGACAGTGGTTACCAGAAGCAGCAAACTAATTTTTGTTTTGAGTTCAAGTGTCAGCTGCATCCACACATGCTGGTTTGTCATCAGAAGGTCCCTGCATGTTTTAGACTGGCCTCAGAGCTTCTAATCTTGCCAGAGGTATCTGCTGCACACAATTGGGCTCCTGGAACAGCCCATCTTGGAAGGTGTTTCAACTGACTCCTTATGGTGGGTTGACCCTGGCTGGAGGCCAGGTACCCATCAAAGCCACTCTATCACTCCCTCTCCTCAGCTGAACAGAGAAAATATAACAAAAGGCTTGCGGGTCGAGATAAGGATGGGGAGAGATCACTCACCAATTACTATCATAGGCAAAACAGATGCAGCTTGGGAAAATTAATTTATTACCAATCATATCAGAGTAGGATAATGAGAAATAAAACCAAATCTTAAAAACCCCTTCTGCCCCCCTCCCCTCCCTTCTTCCTGGGCTCAACTTCACTCCTGATTTCTCTACATCCTCCCCACAGTGGCAGAGGGGGACAGGAATGGGGGTTGCGGTCAGTTCNCTCCAGCACCTGGAGGACCTCCTCCCCCTCATTCTTCACTGACCTGGGTGTCTGCAGAGTTGTGCCTCACATATTCTCACTCCTCTCTCTGGCTGAAAATTGTTCCTGTTTTGGTGTGGGGTTCCCCCCCCCCACCCCCCCTCTTCTTAAAAATGTTATCCCAGAGGCGCTACCACCATCACTGATAGGCTCGGCCTTGGCCAGCAGCGGTTGCGTCTTGGAGCCAGCTGGCATCGGCTCTATCAGACATAGGGGAAGCTTCTAGCAGCTTCTTGCAGAAGCCACTGCTGAACCACCCTGCTACCAAAACCTTGCTGTGCAAACCCAATGTACTCCTTTAGCTTCACCAGGGCTCTGCTGAGACTGGCAGCTTCAGATGTCTCTGCCTGAGAGCAATCTCCAGTTCCACAGTAACTCCAAGGTTTAACCCTTGCCTCCAGGGAGACTTGGCAGACCATGAGGGAGGCCAGCTGGTGATGGCCTCAGGCTCTTCCTTACCTTCCTGTCCACTTTGCTGCATTCACTTCTCTCCTCACTGCATTATTTCAGTTACAAGTAATTTATGTTTTTGATGAGCAATCAATGAGCTGCTGTGACTGTTCTCTATACTGTCCTGGGGCCTTTGCTTATGCTCTCCCAGTGCTTTTCTGGGGCATAGTGATCAGCTGCATGGACATCCTAACCCTCAGGTTAGGATTTGATTTGCTTTGTTTTTATGCTGCACAAGCACTGACTGTTGTGTAATGCAGACCTGGAGCTTGCCTTTTCTGTCTGAGCTCACCAAGTGCTAGGTACACTGAGTGGCTCAGATCTTCTTCTAAGGAATGAAGCCTCTCCCAGTTTCTGTCTCCTGTTGCTTGCAGATACCCAGGGGACCAGTGGTGGAATTTTCTCCAGGTCTCTTCCACACAAGTTTCAGACTTGTTGTAGCTTTTTGTCATTTGTCTGCCAGGCTTTCTCCTCAGTTTCCTTTTATTCCCTCTGTGGACTACAGGAACATATCAATGCTTCAGGACTCTGCAAGAACTTTGCTTTCCCATGTCCCATTTCCCTGGGTGGCAAAAAAAAGACCTGCTTCATGCCCAGGTATATAGCACCTCATGCAGCATGGAAAACTCCCCATTCCTTGGCCATGCTTTCTGCCTGCCTGAGAGAAGAGCTGCTGCTCCCCAGTGGGATAAAGCTCCATTTCAGCTCACCAGGTCATGCAATTTCTGTGGAACAGGCCAGGCTGAGTGGGAACCACCAAGCTGGAGGCAGTGCTGGTTTGAAAATGGGAGAAATTTGTGTGCCTTTTTAAATTGGAAGCACTAGGCTGTCCCAGTTTGGCAGATTTCTGCTAACTCCTTCTGTCAGCTTTCCAGTATAACAAGCTTAAAACCCTTCTTATTCTGTTCTGAGTGGAAAGTCCCTAGCCTTGTTCCTCTTGACCTGTTTTGCCCTGATTACCTGATAAAGTGAATGCGACAGAGGGAGACTCTGCACCCACTTGTGCCTCCCTGGTACACACTGCACCAGAGTGTGCCACCAATGGAGGTGGAGGCCTTCTCCTGCTTGTTTGACATCTCAGCTGAAGAGTTTTGGAAATGTGAACACTTTATTTGCCCTCCTGAACTGAGTCAGGAGCACTTGGAAAAGCCAAAACATTTCCACCTGAACATCATCAGAAGGCACCACAAGATGAGCATGGGATACACATGATAGTCTTGGGTTAATCAGAGCAGAAAGGCTACTGCAGGCTGAAGGGCATGGATTGACATAGAGGAGGCAAGTGCTTTTCAGGGAGGAGCAAACTGCTCCAGATGAAAGCAAAGGCTCCACATAGGGGGATGCTCCCTATGGGAAGAAAACAGTAGTCCTTGGCTTCATGGGGAGCCCCAGTGCTTTGTATCTGTGCAATGCATGCTGCTGCTTATACGCAAAGGGCCACCAAGTCTACAGCTGCAGGACTTGGTGTTGCACAAAGCTTAAAGCACTAGTTCATAACATATAAAGGAATGAAAAAATAAACTCACATTCTTTGCCACGTACTGGTCGATCCATAGCAGCAGGCGGCTGCACATGGAGACTGGGGTAATGTAATTGAGATGAAGTGCTGCAGGAGGCTTTGCCTGATACTCCAAGTACTCTGCCACACCACTTACCTTGGGGAAAAAAGTTAAGAGATATGGGCCAGCCACACTTCATTCTTTCCACGTAAGCAATGATTACCTGCAGGCATAGAAAAGGTATGTGTATAGAACTATGGCCTAAGAAAAAGTAATTAGGACTGGTTAGATTTCCTTTCTGCCCTTTATATTGACAGGTTGACATAGGAAGACCATCAGACATGATCAGTAGCATGCTGCAAAAGCCTGGGGTCAGCCCCGTAACAGGTCAGGATCAATGCTGTACCATTTGCACTGCAGCAAACATATACTTTTCCCTGTGGTTCCTTTCCGATCTCCTGATCTGCCTCAGCTTCTCTGCTGCTTTAAATTAAAAACAGAATAATAATATGCAAAAAGAGATGCCATTACACGATATTTTCTAGCAGGTGGTATAGCAAATAGAAGCACAATAAAAGCTCAGGGAAAGGAATTGCTTGGCAAAACATTGCATGATCAGGAAACCTCAGCTCATCAGAAGTTAAGTTGCTTGTGCTCTCACTGAAAATTATTCCCTGTTTGTAATCTCTGTGAGATTTGAACTTCAGTCCCTGATCAGAGACTAGGGAGCACAGGATGGGTGGGGTAAACTCCTTTAGCAAGAGAAGAGAACAGTTTCCCTGCCTCTCCTTGCCAGGGCTGCAGGGTTCTGGACTCCACCACTGCTTTGCAGTGTGACCCCATGCAAGGTTGGGTGCTCCAGTTGCAGCACCCAAACAAAATGACAAAGTAACCAAGGCACGTGGAGCTGCAGGTGCAGCAAGAGTGGTGGGAGATTCCCTGTGGTCCTGGAGGGCTCATGAACTCTTTTCAGAGTCTTTTCTCCCAGCTCTTTGTTGAAAATCTGAATTGATTAAGTGTTGACAAAAGCAAACATGATTTTAAGTGGGTTCCTTTTCCTCATCAGTCCCCTTCAAATGAATTCTCTCAGCATCTGTGATGTTACAATGGTATTAGCTCACCCATTTCTGCGCCACTTTAGAGGAAAAGCCAGGTGGTACTTGGCTTTATCTGTAATGAAAAAAAAAAAAACAAGCTGAGGAAAAAATACTTCATTTCTCTTTTCAAAAAAAGAGGAGATTTCAGGCCTTCTTTTAGCAACCACTAAAGCCTTCCCCATCACCCAAAGGAGCACAATGCCTTTGTTAAAAGCAGAGAGAAAAGAATCTCCAGAAGGCTCTGAAAATGCACCATCAGATTTGGCCCTGAGAAAAGGAAAGCAAGAATAGCAAGAATAATAGCATAAATAGAAAANTTTTTTTGGTGGGGAGCTGACCTTTAAGGAGGGGGATAGAGTCAATTGAGGAAAGAATTCTCACACAGCTGTGGCCTTTTGTTATGAGCCCTGAGTGACTGAAATGCAGCTGTTTAATTAGCATTTGCCCCAGAATTTGGGGCTACCAGCTCCTCAGAGGCTAAAATTTGGATTGTCTAAGGCAGGGAAAGAACTGAGTCTTGTGGGATGGTTTGTCGGAGGACTGGGAAATTGGCTGCTTGTGGAAATGAATCATATCAGCATAACACACTAAAAATCTGGAACAGCTGTTGGCCACATGACCAATTTGAACCCCATGTCCTCCTTGGAGGCTAGTGACTGAGTTGGGGAAGAATAAAAAAGTCAAGAGTCCATTGACTGACACTACCATTAATTCAACCGCTGCCTGAGAAAAGGAAAGCAAGAATAGCAAGAATAATAGCATAAATAGAAAATACCCTTAAAACAATANAAAAAAAAAAAAAAAACCAAGCTGAGGAAAAAATACTTAATTTCTCTTTTCAAAAAAGGAGGAGATTTCAGGACTTCTTTTATCAACCACTAAAGCCTTCCCCATCACCCAAAGGAGCACAATGCCTTTGTTAAAAGCAGAGAGAAAAGAATCTCCAGAAGGCTCTGAAAATGCACCANGCAGCAAGAGTGGTGGGAGATTCCCTGTGGTCCTGGAGGGCTCATGAACTCTTTTCAGAGTCTTTTCTCCCAGCTCTTTGTTGAAAATCTGAATTGATTAAGTGTTGACAAAAGCAAACATGATTTTAAGTGGGTTCCTTTTCCTCATCAGTCCCCTTCAAATGAATTCTCTCAGCATCTGTGATGTTACAATGGTATTAGCTCACCCATTTCTGCGCCACTTTAGAGGAAAAGCCAGGTGGTACTTGGCTTTATCTGTAATGAAAAAAAAAAAAACAAGCTGAGGAAAAAATACTTCATTTCTCTTTTCAAAAAAAGAGGAGATTTCAGGCCTTCTTTTAGCAACCACTAAAGCCTTCCCCATCACCCAAAGGAGCACAATGCCTTTGTTAAAAGCAGAGAGAAAAGAATCTCCAGAAGGCTCTGAAAATGCACCATCAGATTTGGCCCTGAGAAAAGGAAAGCAAGAATAGCAAGAATAATAGCATAAATAGAAAATACCCTTAAAACAATAGAAGTAAAGTAATTAAAAAAAAATCTTAACAGTCGTGAATGCGGTGTCCTGGAAGTATCCCTTTGGAATTTGTTTAGTAAAGGCTTTAAAAAGGCTGGGCTGGCAAGACACACAACTCTGGGCAGAGAGATGAATCCACCCAGGGATGAAGGCTGCCTGGCTGCAAGATGCCACTTGCTGCAAGTCTTTCACAGCCCAGGCTATGCTCCCTACCAAGAGTCACAGGAGTCCCAGGTCCTATGGGATCCTGGGTCATGGCATAGACCTTTGGATTGCTGTTTTTTAAAGGAAAAAGAAGTTACTGCATAGGGGGCTCAGTTAAAGGCTTCAGCATGTAAGGGGGTGATTAGTGATCAGTGTCTTTCTGTCTAGGGTGATAAAATCCCAGCCACTTGATGGTTTCAGATTTGCTGACATCAAACTGTTGTTAGATTATTGGTAGTCTGAGGGGTGGGGACAGGCAGTTTATTATGCTTGCACCATACCCAGTAAAAGTGTTGATAACTCTAATCATCATCATAATAAAAGGGAATATTAGTAATAAAACTAATCTTTCACTCAGGACTTCAGCACCACAGTGTGTGTGTGTTGCGGGGGCGGGGGGGGGGAATTTGCATAATGTTCCTTTCAAAAAATGGACTTCTCAGTCTCTCCTTTCCCCTTCTATCACTGCTTCATCAAAACAAAAATCTCCCCAAGCAGTTTGCAGCATGGAACATATGACAAAGTTGAGCAGTCTGACCTCTCTGAGAAGCAATGATACAACCACACACACAGTTGCACTAGCTTTCTGCAACTGGTTTATCATTAAGCTACAAGGAGCATCTCACATGTCAGCTTGTCAGAGTTCCCTTAGAAAGTTAAATGGTGCACATTTTATTTGTAGTTCGATGCAAATTAAAATATCACTCATGAGAGGGCCAAAATCCTGGAAGGGCAGATTGCAGGCATTAAGCCTCAGGATTTGAATAATGTCAGAGAATATTCTGTTCCTTTTTACAGTGTTTCTGTCCTCTGCCACGCCAGCAAAGTCTCTTCCCCATTCCTGGAAAGTGAAGGGGGAAGATTCAACATCTGCTGATTGGAGCTGCTCAGTCCAAGGTCTGAAAGGCAGGGATGGCAGCAGCTCCATGGGGCTTGGAGCAGGGACAGCCAGCCTAAGGCCATCTGTCTTACTGGGCATGCAGAGACCAGCCTGCTCTCCAAGGTAGCCTGCCACATCCTCAGTGGCTGAAGAAAATCAGCAGATCTGCCCTTGAATTCAGCTCTGAAGAGGGAGACAGTATTGGGAAATAGCCACCTTCTTTGTGCTTCACATGGAGTTGGGCTCTGAGAATATGCCCAACCTCCTTCATGCCCTAAGGAGAAAAATGTCTTGCTCAGAAGCAGCGAATGAGTAAACGCAGATGGAGGAGATTTTCCTCGAATTTTTCCTTCTCATTCAGTGGCCACAAGAAAAGGTCTCCCTTCACCCAGCCATGTGAATGTGGACTGGCAGAGTCCTCCCCCATACAGAGACATGCCTTTAGGTGCTGGCCAAAACGCAGCAACTGTCTTTACCCTAAGGGAGCCCTGGCACAAGCAAGGGATGAAAGCCAGGCTTGTCCCAGATTTGATAGAGTAGCCATTGGCCAAGGATGTATTGCTGAGGAGAGACATCTTTAAACAGCTCCAGAAGGGACTGGTGAGGTTCCTTACTTGGCCCCACTCCCAGCAGAAGAGTGGAATCCTGTGGACATTACCATGGAGAACATGAAGATGGAGGCCTCACTCAGAGCCTCTTTTTAGTCAATAACTGTTTTCTTTCATGCCTTTCACACACAAATACATGCCCCAAAGGTGCTCCAAATCCACAGCCATCATGTCTTCTGCCTCAGTCCTCTGTCTGGATTGCCAGTGCACATTGCCATTGTGCCGTGCCCAGCGTGATCAGTCTTACCACAGCATTCTGCTACACACTCCAAAACCTGTGAACCCCAGTGCTACTCATGCACAGAGCCCAGGGGGTTTATCAAGACGTCCCATCTTTAGGGTAACGTCCTATGTATGTGCAGCATCTTTGGGACATAACGACAGACTCTGGGTGCAGAGGGAAGGCAGTCAGGGAAGGAGGATGGTGTGTCCATACTGGTGTGTGGAGGAAGCTTCTCAGGGAGAAGGGAGACTCTGAGGGCTACCCTTCAATATGAGGCTTCCCTCAGTAGAGCCATCCCTTTAGTAGTGAAAGAGAATTAGTGACATCTGATATTTCCTGTGGAAAGCAAAATGATCCATCTAAGCAAATAACAGCAAGTCACACCAGCTTGTGCAGCCCAGAAATAAGTATAAAAGATGGAGCGGTCCAAAGCTGATAGCCCTGCAAAAGCAGGACATCATCCCTCCTTAACTACAACTGCCACTTTATTACCTGGGATAAATATTGTCTTTTGGGGAAGTCTTTTGGAGTGTCTCACCACAACAGCTGCCTGTCCTGTGCTGTGGCTTCTTTTTACTAACAGGCTCATGGGATTATAAAACTGGAAGGAAGCAGGGAAAGTCTTCCCCACAGCATATACACAAATAATTTGCAAGGAGGTCAGGATCAGTTTCTGAATGCTAACAGTTTGGGTCACTGCGAAGATTCTTTTCTCCCACCTCTCTGGAAGCATCTGTCCTCCTGAATGTCTCAGCTCCTCATGGCATCCTGGCATCTGGAAATGTGTTGCAGGCAGAGGACAGTATGTCATCTCCTAGTTTCTCTTATTCTAGGGAAACCTAACTAAACAACTAAACATAACAAAGCAGCTCCAAAAGCAGTTAAACTTCCCTTGCTTCATAAGCACCATATAAGCACTCTGGCATCACACATCAACCTCTCTGTGACTGAGGCACCTCGTTCCTCACTGCAAAGCAGAAACTGTCCCCTCACACATGCCCAGAGAAATTTCTCAGAAGAGACTTCATAAAGGGCCTTGCCTCCCTAAACAAGGAGTGCCATCAAGACAGGGCCCTCATGCATTAGGAACAAGAGGAGAGGCACACCATCTTCCACCTTCATCCTACATGTAGGAGCTCAGCTCCTCCAGTTGCCCTGTTTTCTTCCCTGCCCATCACCTGAGCGGAGGTTGAGAAGGTCCCTACCACCTCAGGAAGAACCAACTGGATGGCAAATACTCAGCAAGGCTACTGCCAGCTTGCTGCCATTGTTTCCCCCAGCTCAAGCAAGACACAGAAGCATCGCTACACTTGTATACCAAGACAGCTTGTGTTAGTGGCTGTGAGCTTACAGAGAGGAAATGGGGATGCAGGATCGATACCACACAGGAATCAGGTGTCAGTTGCATCCCACACAGGTTTGGTTTCCCTCCTGGTGCACGTGACAGACAGGGAGAGAAGTGCTTGCTACGTTGCTTCTCTGGAACAACTGTCACCCAAGTTGTGAGCATTGCCAAGGGAAAGGATAGAAAAATGATATCCAGGTTTTGCATTACACAACCATTTAGGCACAAACTGAGAAGAGGACGTTATACCAGTAACACCAAATGGCACATACTTGAAGATGTTGGACACATTTGTTCTAACTACCTGCTTCTCCTGGTCAATTTCATGTAACACGTATGGCAGCTATAGATACCTCCGTTGCTCGTAGCCTTCAGGGCACTACCAGCTTTGTTCTTTTACTTGTAGCTTTGCAGCTTGTCTTTCTGCTGCCAGCAGGAGTAAACATGACCTTTCTTCTTACGCAGGGTAGGAGATGGTCTCAGAGATAGAATTAGTTTTCAAATTTACTTTTTCTCCTCCTTTTTCTCTCCAGACTTCTAAAGATTCGGGTCTGAAACTTTGCTTTGAGCCTTTACATGGTACAACGAACAAATCCTATGACTGTAATAGGTTTTGCTAACTGACTGAATAAAATTTCACCTAGCAAATTAATTAAATTCCAGTATCTCTACATATATATGGAGACAGAATTATTTGTGTCCTGTCACAAAATCACCAGCTTCTGATCAGCCAGATGCAGGTCATGCTACAATCCCATATTATACCTCACAGCATAATAAAACAGGAGGTTGTTCACTAGATACAACTGATCAAGTACAGCTGGTTCTTGTAGAGGATCTGCTGTGAAGTTTAGCTATTTTGAATCTCAACTTTTTTTTTATCTAGGATTAGAAATAAGCAGATTGTTTTTTCCCCTTTTTAGGCACTGCATGTGAACCAAAATGTAATTAATGCTCTGAAGATAATGTCTAGCTCTCGGCCAATTGTTAACACTGTTGCAAAGAAAACCCTATGAAGAAAATGGTGCTGCAGAGCAGTTGCAAAAAGCAGGAGCAGGTTATTTTGCATAGGTCTGGGTTACTTCCATAGCTTTTTGCTTTTCCCAATTGCTGGACACAGATGCAGAACACTGTCAATATTTCATTCAAATTTTTCAATTGAAAGTGCAAAATGTAGAGGGGTTGCTAAAGACCAGTTTCTGCACGTAGTTCATAAACCTAAGTGTGCTGGTGAGAGCATATGAAATCATGCTGTGATGACAGGAAAAACCCCAAATTTCTAATATTCTTGGTAGCACTGAAATGCCAAACCAAGGGAGATACAGAAATAAGGGTGTCTTGGGTGCTGATTTTCCTCCTTCTGTTGATAGTGTTGCACATGAAGAGCTGCATAGCGGGTGAGGTCAAGATATTTGGGGTTTGATGATGGTTGCTTGAGTGCTGACAGGTGTTTCTTTTTCTAAATCCTTTCAGGGGCTACCTGGCTGCCTTCCCTGAGGAGACACTGGTTATCTGAGCTGATCTCTTTTGTGGTTTAGCTTCTATGAAGCATTACAGGCAACATTGTATTTTGTGTGCAGTACAAAGAGCTGGCTCCTCTCAGAGCTTTTCTAGGGTGTCTCTAGGGCGACATTGGGATAAAACTCTGCATCTGTTTCTTCTGCTCTAAAGAGAGATGCTCTAGTGCAGTGAATCCTATCAGTAGAGCAATTCCACAGTTTGTTCTCAGCCTAGACTGGTTCCAGGTAGTTAATGGTTTCATTATCCAAAAGGGTGTTTATAAAGTCCTAATCGCAACTCCAGTCTAAAAGCTTTCATGGCTCTAGCATCTTCTACACAAAGATCTCAAAACAATTTATTGTATTACCTGATACCATGGATATTATATCCCTCCTCCAAAAAAAGAACAAAGCCAAACTTTACAAAGTGGCTTATCATTTTTGGGTGCCTGCTTTTTTGCCATCTTTTGGACTAGTTTTCAGAGCTGCAGGCTTTTCTGGATCTCACAGGTCAACAGTACTGCAGAGGTCTATTATTTATAAAAAGCAAACCACAGATATTTTAAGTTTGTTGTTAAGAAGAGCTAAAGATGATGAAAAACTGGCTTTAAAAACTTTAAAAACTAGATAACAGAGCATGGAACTGGATCTGAGGGCTTACACAAGCCCCTGTGAAAGCTCTTTGGCCAGCCAATGGGTAATAACCCCCTTTGGAGTCCATGGAGGGTTGCTGCCAATGGAAAGTCCTGCAGCTGGGTATCTTTGGGAACAGGCTGAAGAGCTCCATTGCAGACAACTTCAGCATCTTGCCAGTGTACCCCAAGAAGCACAAGATAGGAGTTTGAGGATATGTTTTTTCCCTGCCCATAGTCCCAGAGGGCTATGGTTCTCCTATCCTGACTAGGAAGAGGATGAATGCATGTTCCTTCCATCATGTCCCAGAGTGACCGCAAAACAGCCCAGAGTGACTCAGGCCCAGTTGGAAGAGATATCATATTTTCAGTATCATAATGTGCCTGACTTGCAGTCTGGGGCCTAGTAATTGTGACAGATTTTAACTAGGAACTCAACTGATCCCCAGATTTTCTCTCTTTAAGCTCTGCCCTCTGAGCCTTTAATTTCTTGGGGCCCTATTTACAATTGTCTACTGCTGCTGTAAGCAGTTACGTGCTCTAGTCTAGGTGGAGAAATAATAACTTTTTGGTATACAGTCCCATATTAATAATGAAGGAATTTGGTAACAAATTCATTAGCATGTAGCGTTGTTTTGGCCTCTTTTACAATGATGAAGATGTATGTCTTGTTCTAGTACTATGATGTCTCTCACTTCTGTGTACAGCTTGAAATGGATTTTTTAAACTGGGTCTGTGGTATAGGTGTTTAAAACTGATCAGAAGCATGAAGGAATATGTGTGTGAGTGCTCAGACTACAGAAACACCAATTTTATCAACAGATTTAAACAAGTTGTGTTGATAAAAATGAAAGATCATGCACATCATAGCTAGGAAGTAGAACCCTTACAAAGTTTCTTGAGATAGCAATCGATTTTCCATAAAATTTAAAATTAGCTTGCAGACTTTGTGTTATTCTGTATTATCTATATTCTGTTACATTATATCTATTTATATTGACATCCAGAGGGACCTTGACAGGCTTGAGAGATGGGCCCATGTGAACTTCATGACATTCAACAAGGCCATGTGCAAGGTCCTGCACATGGGTTGGGGCAATGCGAAGCACAAACACAAGCTGAGTGGAGAATGGATTAAGAGCAGGCCTGAGGAGAAGGAGTTGCAGGTGTTGGTTAATTAAAAGGTCAACATGACCCAGCAATGTGCTTTTGCAGCCCAGAAAGCCAAACGTGTCCTGGGCTGCATCAAAAGAAGTGTGACCAGCAGGTCAAGGAAGATGATTCTCCTCCTCTGCTCTGCTCTCATGAGACACCACCTGGAGTATCACATCCAGCTCTGGGGCTCCCACATAACAAGGACATGGAGCAGTTGGAGCAAGTCCAGAGGAGAGCATGAAGATGATCAGAGGGCTGGAATACCTCTCCTATGAAGACATGCTGAGAGAGTTGGGGTTGTTCAGCCCAGAGAAGAGAAGGCTCTGGGGAGGTCTTATAGCAGCCTTCTAGTACCTCAAGGAGGCCTACAGGAAAGGTGGAGAGAGATTGTTTACAAGGGCAAGGAGTAATGGCTTTAAACTAAAAGAGGGTAGATTTAGATTAGATATAAGGAAAAAAATCTTCACTGTGAGGGTGGTGAGGCACTGGAACAGGTTGCCCAGAGAAGTTGTGGATGCCCCATCTCTGTGGATGCCTGAGGCCCAGGCTGGATGCGGCTTTGGGCAATCTGGTCTAGTGGATGGTGTCCCTGCCCATGGCAGGGGGGTTGGAACTAGATGATTAAGGACCTTTCCAACCCAAACCCTTCTATGATTCTATGATTCTGTTAGGATTTTTTGTCATAAAACATGTATCAGTATTTGTTGTTTTGACTTGCCTGATTTGTCCTAAAATAATTATTATTGTCATCAGACTGGCTGAAAAACTTTCCAACACACAGAAAATATTTTTGAAAAATGGTGCCAATACTGAAATAAACTGCAGTATGTCTGTAATAAGCAACTGTAACTCTAGCATTTTGCAAATTGTAAACACAGTGATGGCCATATTATGGGAGGAACTATTGTGATATTGAGTTTAAATGCATTTGTTTGTTTTTTTAAATGATTAATTGAATAATTGCTACATTTGTGGCCATCAATAGGCTTCAGGATTAATAGCTGCACCAAGGTGAATGGAGGCTGAGGGTGTTAGGTTAGACTGTACAGGATCCCTTGCTTTGCGCAGAAGATGTCTTGCATGCTGCTCGAGCCAGCAGCCAGCTCAGCACAGCAAACAGCTCAGCTGCACATCAGACAGTGATGAGGCGGGAGCTGCAGAGACTCTTGTCACCCTGTGATCGGTACAGACGGTATGAAACACTTCTGCCCTTGGGACACCGAGTGCCTGACACGTCCCCTTTTCCGTACAGGACTGCAACATGCTGCAGCGCTCCCATGGTCACAATATGAGACCAGAGGATGCAGGGCACCAGCCAGTGCCTGTGAGAGAGAGGAGAAGCAATTCTGCACGCCAATTTATAGATGAGTACGAGTCCTGCCTATGTCTTCCCATGTAGTAAATGCAGATGGAGGTTTTGTGTGAACTTGTTTTGTCTGCAGGGACAGGGAATAAGTCGTTCATTTTTCCCTCTTGGCTCTGTTTTATATGTATGTACTTATTTTATAGTGTTAGAGAATTAAAAGCAGCAGAAACCACAAAGCATTTTCTGCTGCCAATGAGCCAGTGACTTACCTGTAATTAAAGAGGACATAAACTCATTTATTTGTTGATTCAGGTTGGGCAGGGACGAGTACATTGACTATTGTTCAAATTAGAATCGGGTAAACCCCATTCACTGTTGTGGATATAGTCACCCTTATATCTTCACTTAAAGTGAAAAAACACAAAACAGATGACATCTATGACAGCTCTGAGTAGATAAATTCTACTTTTTTCATCCTTAAGTTACAATATGTTGTTTCTCCCACCCTTGGTAGGGGGGGAAGTCTGTCCTACAAATCAAAATTATTCCAAATTACAGACTTAATCCTTAATACCACAAGGCAGTCTCCATCAAATAAGTGTTTTGGTCCAAAGAATATGCAGTACTGCAGATAAAGATGGACAGATCCTATTACAAGTGAAATCCCCTACTGCTCATTGCTGCTTTTTGGGTTAGAGGACATGCATAGTGGCAGGACTGCAAACGGACAAGGGTAAGGCAGAATCTGTGGTCTGAAGGGTTTATTTAAGTTACAGTTAGCATACAGCCTTTGTGGCTTAAAATCTCATTGGTTAGCTTCATTCCCATATGAGTTGTCAGTGTAATAAATGAATCCATGATTCCCCTATGGGCTGCAGATACCTGGAGATCCTGCTTGTAAGAGGTCCTGGAAAGTGTTGTCAGGAAGCTCAGTTCACATCACCACATCACAACTTACCCATCCACTGGAAAAATATCTACCACTGGAAAAGGTCGGAGATGGCTAACATTGACCAATTGTACTAGTTCTGGTTTAGAAAAACTTATGTTTGTATTTAAATGCTACTACTACATCTCTTCCATTCTTGTTACAGCTTCCCTTTGCTTTGAGCAGAGTGCACCTTTCTCCTCAACAGTACACACATATTGCTGTAAGGAAGAAGGCACTGCACTACCTAACTAAAGATCATGCAACAGGTGGGTACGACAGATGGGGGACAACAAGATAACAGTGAGGTAATTAGGATTAGAACCGTAAACAGCAGTGGTGGATGACATTATAAGAGGCATTTGCATGAAAATTGGATCTCTGCTTATGAAGAGTTCATTGCTTCCTGCTGTTCTCAAAAAAAAAAAAAAAAAAATGTTGCTTTGACATCACAGTTTGTTGCTATGGAAATGCTGATGCTACCAAAGATAGGACTGAGCTGCAGGGCTATAAAAAGTCCTGAAGACCCAGCTGAGTCCATAAGCATTTGGGAAAGGCTAGGACAACACTTATTTTTGGCAGTAGCACAGCAGCCCATTAGTGTCATGGAATGTGACACCGGAAGTGGATAAGGAGACATCACAAGACAACAGAGTGCCATGATGCTGGGTCAGGGGGAGGGATGAGATAGTTAGGAGTAGGGAGAAAGTACGATAGTTAAACTGGTACCACCCTCATGATAAAGAACAAAGCTCCCCCAAAAAGGAAACAAGTTTTAGAAAGAGGAAGTGCTAGAAACAGAACTTTTCTGTTCCCTGAAAGATGTCATAGGCTTTAACAATCTTGTGAGATGTCTCCTAGTTAATTTTAAATTTCAGTAAACATGGAATCATAGAATCATTTAGGTTGGAAAAGACCTTTAGGATCATCAACTCCAAATATTAACCTAACACTGCCAAGTCCACCGCTAAACCATGTCCCTAAGCACCACATCTACACGGCTTTTTAAACACCCCCAGGGATGGTGACTCAACCACTGCCCTGGGCAGCCTGTTCCAGTGATTGACAACCCTTCTGGTGAAGAAATTTTTCTTAATATCCAATCTAAACCTCCCCTGGCACAGTGTGAGTCCATTTCCTCTTGTCCTATCGCTTGTTACTTGGGAGAAGAGACCAACACCCACCTGGCTACAACCTCCTTTCAGGTTGTAGAGAGCAATAAGGTCTCCCCTCAGCCTCCTTTTCTCCAGGCTAAACAACCCCAATTCCCTCAGCTGCTCCTCACAGGACTTGTGCTCTAGACTCTTCACCAGCTTTGTTGCTCTTCTTTGGACATGCTCCAGCACCTCAATGTCTTTCTTGTAGTGAAGGGCCCAAAACCGAACACAATACTCAAGTATCCACATTCCATAGTCAAGCACACATGCGCATCATGCCCATTTGTTGTGGCTTCTGAGCACAGTTACTCACTTTGCAGACAGAAATGGATGTCCTTTCCAGTCTTGTAAGAGAAGTTGAGAATGATTATTGACAATTTAATACTTGTGGCCTATCCCTCCCTTTCCCTGCAAGCAACTGCTTTGGGAGAGCAGTGTGATGGCTGTCTGCCTGCCATAGTTTTGGCATAGAGAGCTGTGTATACTGCTTTGCTTCCTGCTTCCTTAGAAATCAGTACCCAGGGGTCATGAATCCCTCTCCTCACCTTATGCTAGGGACTGGGATGTTGCCATCTGAAAATAAAATGTGTCACACTGCTTGCTATGGAGGCAGTTTCTCTATTCCTAGTCTGGCAAAAGGCAAATGCCGCTGGCAATCATTAGCCACAGATGTGCTGTCATAATAGTTTGGGTGGCAGAGACAGACACACAGTTCCTTTATTATTTCTGTCTCAGAATTGAAATGATTCATTCAGAACGAAAAATGGAAGAGCCTGATTTAAGCAGGAACCTGTCTGACTGTGGCAGAGAGAGAAATGAGTCTGAAATGAAGCTGTAAGTTGCTGTGTTTTCTTTCTCCTCCCCCTTTCCTCCCCTCCCTGTCCTGCTGACCTATGAAGTCACACAGTGCAAGTTCATTTATCGCTTGGTTCCATTTGCTGTCAAGTCTGCTTGCCTTTTAGTGGATGCACAAGACAGACAACAGTACAGCAATTTCTAGAACATGCCTATTTAAGCAGGAGCAGTAGGATTGTCAACTCAAGAGCATAAGTGCATAGCACCTCCCCTGCCCCTGATCCGTCTGGCCTCACTCTCCTTGCCACCAAGGCCAGGCCCAGCTGGGACCAGGGAAAGGTGCAGGGAACCCTGACTGCTGTTAGCACACAACTCATCTTCCTGACACAGTACCGAGCAACTCTGCCTGTCCTGGCAGAAGCAAACCACACACTGAGGTTTGCTAAGTCCACACAAAGAAATCCCCAAACACCCACCAAAGCCAAGCATGGGGCCCTCTTCTGGGAGAAACTCCCTGCAGGTGCACCCTCTCTCCTCCCGCACTGCTCTCTCCTCCCGCAGCAGCCCCCTCTTGTCCCCATGCTCCTGGCATCAAGGGAAGGAGGAAGGGTGTGGAGATGTAACTGGATGCTCTTTCCAGCCCAGGAAGGGCTTGCAACTCCACCCAAGCATCTCTCAGGCCAGAGTTTTATTCTGTGAGAAAGCACTAAACAAAATGCTTGTTGTGTCCATTCTGGATTCTGGATTCCTGTTCCCCAAATCTTTCTCAACCTCTCCTTGTAGCTGCTCCTGTCCTTAGACAGACAAGTGAGCTGCCTCTGGAGCTGCTAATTGAACAGAACTCCAAGCTTTGGCCAAAAAGGAGGCAGATCCTTTTGTCTTAGAGGCATACAGAGCAGATGGCTGAGCAGGCTTGTGGTGCTCTGATCCAAGCTGAGACAGGACTGAAGGATCCTAATTTAGGGACCTACAATCAGTTCCCTGCAGCAATCTCATCTTCACCACAATGCAAAACCCCCACATTTACATTACCAAGTCTTTACCTTTTGGTCTTTACTACTGATACATCATAATCAGGTTTTCTTATTTACTACAGAAAGTTCCTGGGTTTTTTCCTAAACTCTTCAGCAATGCAAAATACGTACTGTTCTTTATATAATGATCAGGTTGCTATTGCTTGTGCAATTGTTTTTTAAGCAAATATCTCACCAAGCTTTACCAGTAGTAGTGAAGCCAGCCTCACACTCTAGGTCCTCTGAAAACTAGGAAGCATGTTAATTTCATCCTGCAGTTATTCTACTCTGCTGTTCACAAGCTATCAAGATATAGCCAAAAATCATTCAGCAACTCAAGGGTCACAAGTTAGATGACCCTTAATTCAGCTCCTTGGACAAGAAGCATTCTTTTTCTACAGCTTGCTCTGAAATGGCCATAATGACATAAAGCTTTACAAGGGTAAATTCCTAGACAGGAAATCTGACGTCAAACAAGTGCTCAGTGGGATAGTTTACCAGGCAGAACAGAAAGCAATGCAGACAATTTCACCACAAAGAGCCAAATGCATCCTCCCAGGCTCTTTTTAAGCCATTAGCACTGTATTTCATAGTGCACAGACCCCAATATTGCCATGTTGAAATGTGACAAGCGGTGTTTGTTTGACAGGCAAGACTGATCTCCAGATGAACCTTTAAATAAAAATGGAAATTACATGCAAAATAACCAAAAACTTCCACCAATTTTGTACTGAAAACCTGAAACATGTTCTGTATCTCTCCAGTCTTCCCTTGCAAGCAGCCAGGGTTTACCAGATTTTAAATCCCAAACTGTCCTGTCAGCATGTAAAACTTTCCCCCTCAAATAAGATTATCCACCCACCCCTTATGCTTATAACACAATACTTGAGGCACTTGGGACAAGCACTTGCCATTGTGCTCATATGTCATTGTTTTTTGTCATTGTGCCAGGTCATATGAAAACAAAGTAATTTTAAGTACAGTGAGTGTAATTGTTACAAAAATAGTTGAATGGGCTATTATAGGCACAGTACTTTCTTTTGAAATAAACATGCTCTTGACATATATTGTAGGATGCTACTAAATTTTACATAATTTTCCCAATCTGAATGTGTGGGAATATGTGCACATGGGTTTTAAAGATAATAAATTGAAAATGCTTTGCAACCCACCTCCTGACATCTCATAGATCATAGATTAAGAATTGCTGTTCTATATCAAACCATACCACTTTTTAGAACCCATTTCAGATTTCCTTTCTTAAAAACTTGTAAAGATAGCAACGCTTGACAGATAAAATACTATAAGCCTTCAAGTTGCTTGAAAATAATGGTAAGTATGGCACAGTTGGTCTCCTAGGGATTTTCAGCCAATTTTACTAACCTGCTGTGTTATGCAACTTTTTTTAGGTAAGTCCATACTAGCAACAGATTGTTCAGCACCAGAACTGATAACAAAATAATTTTGTGAATAATTTTCGGCTTCTGAATCTGTTCTCATTTTCCTTGTCCTGGGCACGCACTCAGATGTGTAGAGTTCATTTTTTCACCTTTTCCTATGATTGTGAGCAAGATGCAAGGAGCCACATCAGCCAGCTGATATCCATTTAAGTCTGCCAATGGTATATATCATTTTCAGTATTGGTTGAGACAGATGGGGATGGGCACATATGACAACTCAGGATGTCTCAGGAAGATACATTCTTATAAGCCTACTCCTGCTGACCTGGTGATATCTGTCTCAGCATCTCCTACTGGCTCATCTCCTCCATCTGTCGAGTATTCGGATAGCCCAGTATCATCCACTCCAGTCCAGTCTCATAGCCTCTCACATGATACAGACACAGGTTGGTCACACCCTCAAAAAGTACTTGAATTCTAACTTTTCCCATGAAACTGAGAATTGTTCACAGAGCACTCTCAGTCCTTTCTTCTGACAATCTCTGCTCTTCTGGAATGGTCTGTGCTTGCTTGCTTTTCTTGCATTTCTGTTGTTCCTTCATTGATCTATGTCCAGCATGCAACTTCTCTCTCTCTTCCTTCTGGTTATAGTCATGGCTCTTCTGCTGTTCAGTCCGGTAATTTCTCATCATATGATCAAACGAATCAGGGCTGTCACAGATATCTTGGCTGCCAGTTTAGTGTTGTGCTCTATACAAACAATTAGCTGCAGGAACAGGCTATTAAACTGAATGGGGAAAGTACGGTCTTTTTGCCTTCCTTGTTGGCAATGAGGGTTTGTGCACCTGTCAAAAACCTTCCAGTAAGAGATCATTTTTACAGTAGAAAAATGGAGGATGAAGTGGTGAAGCTTTGTCTCCTTCCTTAAACTGCAGCAAGCTTGCAGCCTTTATTTTCCTACTTGATCCACACTCCAGATCCATATGGTTGGAGAAACAGATACAGTGGGCTTATCATGGGTGCGAAATGTCTGATCCAGACCATCAGACCATGTATTGACAGATGGATCATATACTGTCATGCATAGTTATCATTACTAAGCAGGACCCGCATTGCATCACAAGAATCACAAAGTAGTTATTAGTTTTGGATGTACCTTTGGCCATAATTCTCCAAGTCCTTTTTTTTTGCCCTGGAGTCCACTGTTCTGTTTTGTGTTACTCTCTTTAATACGTCTTTGTTTTGAAAACAAGGTTATACAGAAAAGTTGTGAAGATGTCTACATCCATACACCGGACTTTACATCTCTTTTTCTATTTGTTTTCTTATCTTGTCTATAGCTACTATGCATGTGAGACTGACAGCCTGTTCACGGTACTACAACTGTATTTTTCTTTGTCCTCCTTTTGGTTTGTGTGGACATTCTCCACGGATAACTTTATGTCTTCTTGTGGGTTAAAAAAATTCCAGAAGTGATGTTCATGTCAGAACATCCTTGGCATCTTTCAATTCCTTCATGTTGTGGCCTACCCATTGGGTCACACTGTGAAGGAGAAACCCTTTGAATTTTATGATTATCAGTGTATGAATTTACTGAACATGAGTAACAGTTTCAGATTATTTTTCAGACTGTGTGTTTCAGATTGCATCTTCTATATTGTTTGAGGCTTTGCATCCTTAATCTAATTTCCCTTTGAGAACAGTTTCACCCTCCAAATGAAGTTATTTCATTCTTTGAAAATGATATTCAGCCTTGCTTGGTTTATTAAGCTCTTACAATTTCCAGTCCTGTCCTCTACTGTTCTTGAGGTAAAGGTTCCTGCTGCCCAGTCTCGTAGGCCATTAACGTAGATTTTCTTCTCTGCTAGACAGAATGCTTGGGCCCATTATACTGCAACCAGAACAACTGCTCTGAATATATGCAAAAAGGCCATTTAAGAATGCAGTATCTGCCAAATGCTGCTCTCAAACTGTGGCTCTTAGAGCACAGCTGTGTTCAAGAAATTCTGTTAAAATCCTGACATTGCATTCAATTTACTTAAGAATTTGGCTCATGCCATCTGAGAATGCATTTTCTTTCTTATGGAGAAGTGAAAGCATTCTCTTTCATTTGTTTTTGTTTAGTTCCTTTGAATTCATGCAAAGTCTCCTGTGTGCTCTTTCCCTGATAACTATGAAGTCTATTGGTTCTTTTATTTTTCATCATGTTGCACAACTTTCCTTCTAGCCTCTTTTTTAAAACTTGCAGAAATTGTCATGCAGCAGGCCCTGCAAGAACTGGATCTGCTGTCGTATGCTGTGGGGAAATTCCCACATAGCCCATGAGCCTAAGAACCGTGTGTGTGGCTCCAGATTGTTCTTCTGAAACATAGTGGCATGTAGCCTCTTGAGCAGACTGAGGGACATACACATTTAACTTCACACTAGATGACTTACTCCTTTATCTTCTAACATTTTCCCTTTCTATTTGGATGTCACAGTGTGCTCTCCCAGCTCAGGCACTGTTCTTCCAAATAGCTGTTCTTTGCAGATACGTTTTTAACTCCTGCATTTTGACACACACATTACGCTGACTATGCTGTTGCCAGTGATGTGTGGTTTGCAACTCTTAAGTGGAAAATCCTTTTCTGTTTCCTGCATTGTGTTACAATCCTAAAAACATCTCATCATCACGTGAGGAATCTCTTTCTTTGCTCGCTATGTACATTTTCCTGCATTTTCTAAATGTTTTAACAGTAGCCTGGGTCTGTTATAAGTTCTACATATTTCTTGCATTATGTGTGCTGATTGCTACACCAGTGGTATTGTTTTCTACTTTCCATTTTTCTGCCCTCCACCAAATTTCATTCTCTTAACTTTTTCCTAACCAATACAGCTATGTGCACTGAGTGATCCTTTCAGCACCTTTATCTTGGACTTGTATTTGCATTTGATCTTTTGACTTACTGTATTCATACTGGCCTTTGCCAGTGTCAGTCTCACCAAAGCAGCTGTTTATGAACTTTTTTAATACTGTGCTTTGTGGTTTTTAATGTTTTTTTTAATGCTATGACCTTATCTGGTCAGTAAACTTTTTAATATCTCTTATTGATAGACATAACCTCTTAACCCTGGACAAATATTTGTTACTGTTTTCCCTTTGTTCCATGCTGTCACCTTGAACCCTTCCCTGCTAAATGACATTTTTTGCAAGAATACATGATCCTCTGACTCTTCCAGACTTTCAACAAAATGTCCTGCCTTACCCCCCTGCCACCTTCGCAGAGTGCAATGACCTTACCTTGTACTTCTGGGTCTGAGCTGTTGAGCAGTCTTTTCTACTCCTCCTGTCTAGTTGTTCCAGCAACTTTTAATTTCCATTTGACACTTTTCCAGATGTCTTTAGTGTGCCATCTGATTCTCAACGCTGCACAGGCTTAGTAGCAGCTTTCAATATTGCCTCTCTTTCCAGGTGTCTCACATTTTGTACTTCTGTTTTCTTGATGAGCAAGATAGGTTTCAAGATAAATCCTTCATGACAAATGAAAACTATGCATGGAATAAGATTTAAAAAAATATCTGCTCTGCCATCGATGCAGGTTGTCACTATACACTGTCCCTGTGCTCTTTTGTTTGACATTTAGCAGCCTGGTGTGCTGAGAGACACACCGCAGTGAACACTTCTTGAAGTCTGCCCATATGCCACAACTAGATCTCTGCACAATATTTTATCAAACATGTGCATCTCATTAAATTTCAGGTTTCAATACAAAGAGTTTCACTAGATTTGCTGAAACCTGCTCACTTTCAGAAACTTTTGTATGAGGCTTGACCACAGTGGGGTGACTTCAAGCAGAAGTCATGCAAAATTTGGAAATCTTGCTTGGATTCACCCACAATTTTACCCTAAAAGCTCAATTCCAAGCCAAATCTGAAAGGATTTAAGACCTTTTGTTTTTTTTTACTCTCCCCTGAATGAATTATTTAAAGCACAGTAATCCAAATTAATGTGACATTCAGGATTTCCAGTAATGGAATAACATTTGAAAGTTCATAATGTATATGTCACCTTAATTCTGCTCTCATCATGTAGCTCCAGATTGCTGTATAACCAAATTTAACCATATACATTTTTCAGCAATATTTTATAAGAAAGTTCTAAGCTGACCTGTTCACAGTGGGAGAAACTGGTACTTTTAAATTACTGTGATCCTATCTTTTCAGACCAACTATCTGGACTGGTCTTTGCAATATTGTGCTTGGCCAGTTCATCTTATTGAAACAAATCTGCATTCACTCAGTGACACATCCATAGACTATGAACCCCTTGTAGAAAGGAGAAGAGAAAGAAATTAGTTCAGCTTTGGGCCTTTTCTCTACCTTTGTTGTATCAAATAGGTGCATGAGGCAGAGAATCCCATGAATAAAACCTTCATCCAGTGCCATCCTGCCCTCTGCTTAAAGTCAGTATCCACATGTCCATGCCTAAGGGCTCCAGGAAGAATTGCTGCCATTCTGAACACAGTTTACAACATCAAAAGATTTCCACATGGCTGAAAATTTTCACTGCTCCAGGAATTTCATCATAACACAAGCATGGATCTGTCAAACCAGCTCTGCTTCTCCTTTAGCATATTAGCATCCAAACACCAATCGTGGAAAAATACAAGCCAGCACCAACAAAACTCAGACCTGAAGAACGAGCCTTTCTTCCCTTGCTTCTGGCCTGCAGCTGTTGCTGGCTGTGATCTCATCACACAGCATCCTGTAACCTCAGGAGGGTCAACTGGGGTGTTAGCTTACACAAAACTCAACTGCTGAGGGGCCAGAGGGGTTTTGTGGCAACTGGTTATTTTCTGGGCTCAGCCTGTGTTTCCATTCCCTGTGAACTTCACTCTCCATGATGTGGTTTCAACCCAAATAGGACCAAATTAAACAATACTGAAGGCAATCTTTTAGCCAAGCTGAGCTGGACAATGTGGGGCTACTAGAGAACTCATGCCACCCTTCCCAGTGGAGAAGGTTAGCTCTGGGGTTTGATTGGTCCCACTCTAGATGATGGCTTCTACTCTCTGCTGTCTCACCTGCTCTGATGGGTTCAGTTCTCCATTTACAAACCCGTGTATAACACCGAGGGTCCAAAGAACACCACTGCCGAGACATGTGTCAATATGTGTGTAGGAGGAAGGAGGGGTGGAGTACTTTCAGTTTGCAAAGAGCTTCCAGATCAGTCTGTGGCAAATAAGATGTAAATGTAACTCTGCATATATACATACACATATGTATGTGCACATCTACAAATGCAAAGTTCCATACCCTCTCATTTACATAGCTACTTTGTCTCATTTATACAGCTACTTTCATCTTCAGACTATCTCACAGTAATAAGAACCTCCTTCTGAGATAAGATAAAGGAGCATCTTCCCGTTCTAATATGCAGCAGAACATAGAGGCGTGAGCTGTATCTACAAGAATGAGTCTCCTCAGCCTACCTGCTGCAGCAGAGCACACTTTGCAGCACAGTTGGCAAAAAGGGAGAAGTTGCTGGGTGCTCTAGTTCACAGGTTAATATCTTAGTTCAAACTCCCCTCTACTATCAACTTAAGCTGAAATGTTGGACTATGAACGAGGGGCAGACATACGCTCTTTTTTGTGCATTTTGGGCCATGGTCAGTCCCATCCAGCAGTTGTACATTTAGAGTTAGTGCCATCTTAAACCTGTGCAGTCAAACATGAGTCAGAACCTTATGTGGGACATCTATGATGGCTCCAGATTAGACCCTGGAGCTACTCTGATAGCAGGATGTTTCTGGACACCAGATTGTACTGTGATCCATTAGCACCCCCAAGAGATACCCTTCAGGGCAGGGCTCATTTTCACCAGGCAGGATTACTAACCTCTCTGATATCAGAAAAGCATCACACTGGAAAACTAGACAGCTGGAGTTTTGCACTGATCAGCTGTGTGGCTCAAGACAAGTTGTTCTGCACCCCGCTGCCATGGTTTCCTTACCTCTAAACTGGTCATATGCTGTCAGGCATACAAATACATGGGACTCCTCATTCACAGCTCAAAGCAAAGAATTAACCACACTGCAGTGGTTGTGTCCAAATTAAGACATCAAAAAAAGCAACAAAGCACCTACCCTGTCTTCATTCTCTCCCTTCCCCCCATGTTAGTGTGCTCAGTGATAAAATTTACAGACTTGCTGTTTGGAAGTGCCCCAAATGCCTTTCCCTTAGATACCATGTGCAAATTGAATTAGGTCTTAGTTTAAGAATGTTGTTAAGAAATTTCTTAATATAACAGCTCTGCAGAAACAAGTGCAAATCACCCAGTCCCCTACCTCCTTTCCCCAGCCAGTGAGACAGTCATGAAAGTGTGATGAGGCCACCATAGAATCAAAGCTGCTGTAGTCCTTCTGACAGAATTTAGTTTTGGAGATGGAATTTCAAAAAGTAAAGGCTTCATTAACCAAAGAAGGCTCAACCACCACCAGAGCAGAACAGGGAGGAGGGGCAGTAAGATCACATACCTAATGATAATGCTTGTGTTACTGGTGGAGATCTTTGATGTAAAATGGGGCCCAAAGAACATGCTAATTGCTCTTGTTAGTGCACTCCCCTCACTTGAGAACAAAAAAGAGTCAAACTATATGAATCTGCTCTTTCACCTTGGCTTCCCATTTGCCTGCTGGAAATTCAGACTCTCTGACCAACAAGTGCTATGATTCAGGTTGTCCCCTGTTCTCTGAGAAACTTTTTTTGGCAGCCTTCTGGGCTAGGAAAAATGAGTCTGTGCTTCATCTCTCATGAAGGGACAGAGCCAATCCATGGCTTCAAATTCAAACTTTTTTAAGGCTAAGTTTTTAAGGCCTGAGTGGAAATCTAAGCATGTATTAGACTGCCATGCAAACCAAACAACTTGTCAGCTGAGGAAGGATCACTGCTACTGCATAGAGAGAAAGCTCATGCCATCTCCCCTGAACCTGACCAGAAGCCCCAATCACATCTTGGATGTTGGCACAGTCCAATATAAACTTCTCAAGACCAGCTTGTCAGCACCCCTCCTAGCCCTGGCAGGAGCTGTTATTCAAGTTGTGAAGGTTCATGGTCCCCTCTACTCTTCATCAGTGAGGGTAACTATAAGCATCCCATATGACGTGTGTACTGCCTGTCAACGGGTAGCCCACTTTCCAGGGGTCACCCAGTCTTTTATGGCTTCTTGCCCCTACAGGGACGGGCTGCATTTCAAAGAGTGCTGAAGAAAACATGTATTTCCCAGCTCAACCCAAAGCTCACTGAAGTCATTGAGGTGAGTCATGACATGTAAGGGAAGTTTACGTCATCAACTTTTCCTCTGTCTTCTTAATAAGGAACACCTCTTTGCAAACAATATTATAATGTAAGCTGAATATTTTGTGTCTGAGGGACCTAAAAAAAGGAGTAAGTCACACATCCCTTTCTGTCATGCTTTGCAAGATGTGATATGACTTTGAGCAGTCACAAAGAAATACTGTTATTTTACCTCTTAAAGAAAAATGTTTATTTTCTTTTTCTTCCATAAAGGAGGCTCAAACTGTCATGCTGAGTTAAGCTCCTCGTGAAAAGCAAGAGGAATGCATGGCTGGTTTTCACAAGGCAAAACCAAACCCGGTGTTAAATGGAGAAACCTATTGCTAGCCATAAAATATTAAATTATGTTATTCAAAGCCTTGATTTTGTCAATGAAGAGACTATTTTCCTACACAGGTTTTCCAGATTAGATTGACTCGGTAATTGAAAATACAATTATGCAGAGAAAAGTCAATAAGCTTCCTACAAGTAATCTAGTACTATCACCACCCTCTGTGTCAGTCAACAGCTCTTTGGCTTCACAGTTCAGTAAAAAACTGGGATCCTATCGGCAGAGCTTGTGTTGCCTAGGTGTCTTCTAGGAACATGGCTATGTGATTATATTTCTGATACTATGCATGGGAAGCAGAAGGCTGGGTTATGCCTCTGGGCCAAATTTGGTTCAGTAATTTGCCCTGCAAGGCACAGCAAATATCCCTCACACCAAGTGAGATTGCATATGCTTCTACTTGGGAAAAATTTGGTCTTGCATGCACCTCTGAATTAAAAGACTACATTGCTATCAAGTTATAGGTCATAAGAAATCCTAAGTAGAGTTTAGAATTGCTAATGTTCAGAGCATGCTTTGAGAATCTTAAAAGAATAATGCTTTTCCAATTCAAATCTTAAAATAAAACCCCAGACCTTATCACCAACACAGGGCCAAGTGGTGAGGAGGAGCCTTTGTTACATGACAAGCATAGCGCAGGCTGCCATGCACGTCCTTGGTCATGCTGGAAAACTATGGAGTTCCAGGTGCAGAATACCCTAGATGTAAAAAGGGACAAAAACATCCTACTTGTGCATGAGTCTGCACAAAGTAAGGATAGATAATAATGTATACACTGGCATAATGGTCACTTGCAATATCCAGATTTCTATATTGACATCTTAATTTATGCAGTACCATTCCTGTTTCTTGTCAGGAGATAGCTAATGTCATAATCCAAAAGTATTAGGGTCAATATCCTACTTACAATGTTGCAATTAAAATGTTGCATAATTTACAATTTTTGTCTGCCTTTAAAGTGTTAAGTATTTTACCACCTAAGAAAATATGACAGACTGCTGATCTGATCCAGAATTTGTTCTGCTGACCTCTCTTGGTTGGAGATAGGTATCTAGGCAATTCTCTACTTCAGCCACAAGTTACAAGACCAAATTCAAGACTTACAGAAAGAAGCTTTGTGCTCTCTGTTAGATGGGAAAGATGGAGTTAGGCAATAATAGTGATCCTTTCTGATTTAAGTTTCTGACTCTGCCTTTCTGCATTAGCCCCATGGGAACAATCACACTGATCTCTGAAAGCAGCAGAGCTTATAAAAGAAGAAGTAGTGGGAAGACAGGATGATCTTCATGGCAGAGCTGACAGTGGTGGTGGCTGTTGCTTAGGAATGCACATAGAAGCAGAAGCATACAGTGTCTGGGGGTGCTTTCAGGAAAGCAATGGCTGGGGTTTTGCCACAGAGACTTTAAAGCTGAATCCCAAGATTCATTCAGAAGATGATTGCATTATCAGACAAAGCTTACAGAGCTAAAGGACTCTGACATAAACAAATGTCACAAGATGGACAGACAATTCACTGAGATGAATGAAGTCAAAGAAGTGATTGTCTCCTTGGCAAGCTGATAATTTAGAAGCAGGTCAGGTACAAGCTTCTAAAGCTCTGATGCATTTCAGAACCACTCTGCTCCAGGCCACTGGTACCCAAATGGAAAAATCAGTGTATGAGGAGGGAAATGGGAAGGCACACAAGAGAAGGAAAGGAGGAAGTTCTGGCAGAGAAAAACAGGGAAACAACAAAAAAAGTTTGTGCTTAGGGACTGTGGAATTCAGAGGGTGCTTCTAGTTAGTATGTCTCTCTGGGCACTGTGATCAGACCCTTTCCAGCCAGCCTTCTTCCCGGTGTATCCCCTTCTACACAAAACAGGAGTAAATATGATTTGAAATCAAAGAAATTGGGGGGAAATTGGCTACTGGATAGACTGTGGGATCTAAGATCCTCCACCTTCCTTCTTAATTCTAGGCTAAGTGTCCTTTAACACCTTACAATAACAGAGTGCAAACCAAGCACAAGATTTTATTGACATTTTCGGTACGTCTCTGTGGTTTAGGAGAAGCCATAGCTTTCAGTTCTTTATCATCTATGGTGGATTACTGATTGCTAACATTTGCTGAATGTCAAATTGTATAGCGTGTTTTATATATTACATATCATGTAGTTCTCCTTAAGTTCTTAGCTTCGTTTGGGTGCTGATTTATCTGAGTGCTTCCAGCACTGAATTAAATGAAATTATTAATGTCCCCCATGTGCTAAATGTTTCCTTATCTTCTTTTCAAGAAGTATGTGCCATAGAGTGTCTTCTATCATGCAGGTTCTTTCACGTCTATTGTAGGGGCTTCTATCATGTTTTTTTGAAAGGAAGAATTCTTTTTGTTTTCTTCCTGTACATGCTGCTCTTTGTGTCAGGGTAAAGAAGCAAACTTTGCTCTTTGTGGAGAGTCTTGCAATGGTGCTTAGTCCTTGCTGGCCTCCATGCTGGTTCCTGGGGACATTCTCTATCTGATTTGGGAGAGCCCTTCCCTTTGTGAATTATCCCCAGTAAAGGTCAAGCAGCTGAGAAATCAAACACCTACCATCACACACAGCTGCTGATGACAACAGTCAAAAGTATGTTTCTTCCATGGAAGAAACCCACTGAAGAGGATGCAAATTCTGAATATCCATTAAGGTCCAATTTTTTTTACAAATCTTATGTCTTATCCCCCACCTGCAAGAGTCCAGGGACATTGATGCCTGCTCTAGCTCCTCCAGAACAGAGCCACTGGAAAGTCCATCAAACTCCTGTGGACACACAGGCAGGCAAAGTGGTGGAAGAGAGTGCTCCCCATACGTAAGAGAAAGAACATGTACAGTCATGGGGTCCCTGGGCTGAAATGCTCTCTGGCAGAAGCTGAGTGCTGCCAGTGAAACTCTCCAGATCTTCCTGCAAGCTAATACAGCCTCCCACTGCCCTCCTCATCATCCTGCAGTGACATTACCATGTAGTGACACGTGCCCTGACATATGTCCCTGGGCCTGAGATCTCCTGCACTGAAGAAAGGTGAGCTAGCCAAAGCACAGGCAGGAGACATTGGTCCTCTACTGGGAATGCTCACATCAGAGCTCCAAAACCAAATTAGTGCTGTTCAAAACTCAATGAACATATTTTCAGTCTCCAGCCTCCAGAAGGACTTCAGGGTTCAGTGGGGTGTGGGAATGTAATTCAATGAGGGCAGAGTATTCACACAGCAGCAGAGTGGGGCTGCTAGCAAGTTGTACTGCACATGCAGGAATAGTAACTTTCAGTCTTGTAACACAACCAAATTGGACAGGATTTTTGCAGGGATGGCAAAAACACCTCTTTGACTCCAGGAATATTTCCTTGCCAAACCTCAAAGTCCTGTGCCAAACCCCTAAGGTACTGATACTCTTTTCTTTTCTTTTCTTTTCTTTTCTTTTCTTTTCTTTTCTTTTCTTTTCTTTTNTCTCTTTTCTTCCCTTGCCTTTCCTTTCCTTTCCTTTCCTTTCCTTTCCTTTCCTTTCCTTTCCTTTCCTTTCCTTTCCTTTCCTTTCCTTTCCTTTCCTTTCCTTTCCTTTTTTTCAAATAAATGTTAACATTGGCATAATTACCTACATTTTCACAGCTATAATAGTTCTCCAAATTACCCTGAAAGTGTGTGAAGAAGTTAGCCTGAACCTAAGCATGCTTTATCTCAAGAAGCTTAAAGCTTGAGACATTTTTAATGATCTTAAATACAACCTGTAGACCCCACTCTTACCCAAAATTAAATCTCAAAAGATGCTGGGGCATGTTTTTTAAATGCTCTAATTTTCAAAATCTGAAATTTTCATGAAGGAAAGGGCTCACTGGAATGCTGGAGCTGCATCTATTTGACCTCATTTCTGTGGGAAACCAGACAGAGATGTCCACTGACTCCTTTGTTCCTCCTTGGCCAAGACGGCATTTGCTGGGCTTCCCCACATGGTGCCTCCTCAACTAGCACTAATAAAACTTTTCTCACTCTTGGGGGGACAGACGGTGAGAAAAGGGGTGAAAGCTAGAAGGAGGAGGGGTCTGACCATTAAGTTCCCAGAAAGAGCTGGCTTTGGAGTCCCGTCTTCTGAATAAGGTTAAACAAAATGCACTGTGATCACTATGTAGAGGCACTATCACAGACTCCTGAGTGCACGTTAAATAAGCCCTTTTGTGATTTTTTTTTTTTTTTTAAGGGTAAATTTTCTGAGTTTTGGAGAAGGTAGTGTTTTCACCTGGGTGGTATGCAATGAGGGAGTTGCTCCATCAGCAGCTCCGACCGAGCACTACAGTAGAGCAATGACATAGGAGTCAGAGAGAAAACAGCGGGGAGGAGGCACGGTCTGAATGCACTGAGATTAACTCCTTCCCCCGATTTCCCATCTCTCTGCAAAACTCTGCCAGAAGGGGAAGAAAAAAACTCCATTAATATTGCTTCCTCTCCTGTAGCTGGCCAGGAGCACGTTATGCTGTGACTAACATGGAATCTACTGAGGTGGGACCTGCTTGTCCCATCCTCACCTCCTGGCATCCTGCGATGGACCGGCTCACTCGCAGTGGAGGCAACCACACAGTGCTCAGAAACACCAGCCTGGTTTTCCTGTCAGCTCTCATCAGATGCTGCTCAGTTCCCTTAATTCTTTGGGTTACTTGCCATTTTCATTATCTCTGCCTTTGTCTTGCTGATGCTCGCTGCACCTCAGTCCTGCTGAATCGGGCTGTGCCATCCCCAGCCATCATGGTTTTAAACTTGTTTCCTTCAAAAGGGGACAGGAAAGCCTCTCTTATTGTAAGGCACCACCTTGGGAGGTGAAAACAGCATCAGGAGATTCTGGCATTTAACTCTTTCCTAAGTAGTCAAAGGGTAAATTAAAACCAGTGTTCACCCACCCTTCCACCCCCATGCTCCCAAGTCTGCACTTCTTGTTTGCTCTTTCTAAGTGCTGTGCTCTGAAAGTTTTTGTTTAGTTAGATGCTCAGGGAATGGCTGCTTTTCGTACCAATAGCCACATAGGGATGCCAACAGTGCATAAACAATGGAACTGCCCCTTACTGGTTTACTATAGTCTTCCCAGAATAAAAAAAAAAAAAAAAGACAACAGCCATCCAAGACACCAAGAACAGGAACAAAATCCCAGTAGATCAGTAACTAATTTCCACACCTCAGTTTGTTTATGAACAAACAAACCGTTATCTGAGTCAGCAAGATTTTGGTTTGGTTTGGGGTTTTTTTGCTAGGATAGAACAAGGAAAAAGTCTCTCCTCTCTTTATTGGAGTTCCTGAGGTATTTAGGAGGGGACACAAGGAATTTCCTTCTGCTGCTGAATCACATCATCACAACCAGACATTCTCCTACACCATAACTGGCAGCTAATCCAAATCCACTAGCCTGGACACACCTGTGGGATGACCACATGTGGTTTGCTGGCATCACTGGCCTCCCAGTCAAACGAGCTAAGGTCTGGGTTTAGGAGGTGCACTCTGGGTCTGGCTCTGCTGACAGTTGTCTGGGCCATTAGGGCAAGTGTCGTGCTTTAACCCCAGCCAGCAGCTGAGCACCACGCAGCCACTTGTTCACTCTCCCCTGGTGGGATGGGGGGGAGAATCAGACAAGTGAAAGTGAGAAAACTCATGGGTTGAGATAAAGGCAGTTTAATAAATAAAGCAAGAGCCACACATGAAAGCAAAACAAGATAAGGAATTTGTTCACCACTTCCCATGGGCAGGCAGATGTTCAGCCATCTCCAGGAAAGCAGGACTCCATCACACATAACGGTGACTTGGGAAGACAAACGTCATCACTCCCAAGGCCCCCTCTTCCTTCTTCTTCCCTCAGTTTTATATACTGAGCATGATATCATATGGTGTGGAATATCCCTGTGGTCAGTTGGGGTCAGCTGTCCTGGCAGTGTCCCCTCCCAACTCCTTGTGCACCCCCAGCCTGCTCACTGGTGAGGTGGTGTGAGGAGCAGAAAAGGCCTTGGCTCTGGGTAAGCACTGCTCAGCAGTAACAAAAACATCCCTCTGTTATCAACACTGTTTTCAGCACAAATCCAAACCATAGCCCCATACCAGATACTATGAAGAAAATTAACTCTATCACAGCCAGAACCAGGACAGCAAGTGACTTCTCAGTCTCACTTTCTTCTGTCATTCTTTGTGTTGTGTCTTGCAAGAGCAAGTTTGCAACAACAAAGCGCTGCAGAGAAGCAATTAATATGTACATACAACGCCTTGTACTATGGCACCATAACCCCAAGTTTTTCTCCAGGCTCTACTGTAATAATAGGAGCACACAGAGACTAGCCAAGTCATGATACCAAAAACAACTTGAACATGCTAAAACAACTTCCAAGAGGCCAAAGTAAAAGGAAAGTAAAAAATCTGTATTTTGCTTAACAGCCACAGCAACAACATCAAACCCATCAGCAAGTAGGAGATTTAATATCCAGGGTGTTGTCTCATTCAATAAGCAGTATGAATATGTATTAATTGGCAAGCTCAGAATAGACTTCCTTGAGTTGGGGCAGCAGGGGTCGAAAACAGAGGAAAGTCAGCACTTGAGCTTTCTCCAATTATCTCAGTTTATTTAAAGCGTAGCAATTCCTTACTCCATGCAGGTCAGATTTAAATTCCAGTGAGACACAAGGTTTATGCAGGGCTGCAAAATGCATTCTTGCCACTGCTTAGTGACAGTCCCAATAGAATGCTTCTGTCTGCCATTTCATTAATCATATCATTGAATATAATCTGACTGCAAACAATTAAAGTATGGTATGAATTTTGAGCTTTGGGTTCAATGTGTGCAGGTGTATGCTGATCCCTGAAATAAATGGAAAGCGAGAAAGTGCAAACATTTAACCTCCACTTTCCTGCCAATCCTGCCTCTCTGTAAGAAAAGTGATGCAGAAGTAGGACTGTATAGGTTTTGACTCTTTCTGTATGAAAGTTGCGGATGTCTCAGTGTAACATAAGAGAAAGCTGAGAAGGCTAAGGGAAAACTGTAAGATTAGCAAGTAGATATTGTGAGAAAGCAAGACCTTTTCTATGCTGCCTCTGTAATCTAGCTGTAGCGTCAGAATTCTGGCTAAAATGAAATGCCTCCTGGCCCTTACAGCTTCTGATGTGTTGCATCAAATGCTGTCAGTTCAAATTAAGCAATGCTGTTTTCACACTGCATCCTGCCTGCTGCCTGACCTGTTGCACTTCCACATGCAACTGCATTGTACCCTGGCAGAGGCTGGTACTGCTCTGCTCCCTGGATTTTGAGGAAGTAGCATGGCAAAATCGACAAAGCACTGGAGTAAGGAACAGACTGGCCCAGCGCCGCAGCTCTCTGGAACTAGTCCCTTCACTCCCTATTTCTCTCCAACTTTTTGAGACAGAAAGATTGATACCCATTCAGAACAGGAGACTGTTGCTTGTGCAGCCCACAGCAAACAGATCTCCAGGCCCAGCTAACTATGCGATCTCAAATGAATAGCAGCAGCACTGAAAATAAGTGGAGAATGCCCAACTTCTGCTACACCAAATATTTAATAGTGTTCCATGTCCAGATGCTACAAAAAGATACAATACTGTAGCGAGGATTTTTGGAGGGGATTAAGAAATCTCAAACTGTCAAGATGTAAAATTATGTCCTTTTGAAAACTGGAATAGACAAAACCCATACACAGCTTCTCTGGCTCCTGTGGCTTGGCCTCCCAATTCTTATGGCCAATATCTTCTTGAATCTAAGACCGAACACTCTTCATTTCCTCTCAACTGTTAAATGAAATCACTGGCCTGTTGAGCACAAGAGATTAGATCACAGCAAATACAAATTTTCCCTTACACTAAGGATCATCTTTTACACCATGCTAGACTCTTAAGGGCTACCAAATTAGTGTTCTGTTTCATCTCCTCAAACTAGCAGACACTGAGTTTCCAGGGCTTTGGGAAGCTATGTGCCCAAGGTTTCAGATTGGCTACTTTAAGAAGACAAATATGGGTCAGAAAAAACCTTTTGCTTCAGTGTGGGTCAGAAAAAAATCTTTTCTCACTCCTGGTTTTAGAGACCGTCATCCTTTTCCAGATGCTCCAATAACATTTTAGCACTTCACCTGTTGGACAAAATGAGGTCTACTTTGCACAGCTGAAGCTTTCTTGACCCAGATTCCTATGTTCACCTAGGAGATGTTATTCATTCAAATATCCTGCATTATGTAGCCATTGACTTCAGCTGCAATTACACCCCTAGGTCCATATGGCAATGGGAATTTCTTCACAATACATGTATTTTTTATGGGCCACTACACCCATCTCGTAGGAGGAATTCCTTGCCAGAACATGTTGTATTTCTTCTTTGTCAAGACACATACTTCACTGCAGAACAGTCCTTTGTGGAGTAGCAAAGGAGGCTAACTTCTTTCACAAGGACAAAACAAGAGTCAGATGGAGACGTATCTTGTCACAATTTATTCATGAAGCCTAGGACACAGCTGCTCTAAGGACAAACAAGACAGGTTTAGGTTCCTTAAAGTGTCCTGGGGACACTATCCATTTGGACAGACTCTAGTGCGATATGGGAAACACCACTGGAGGCCATAGCCATAGTGAGCCCATAGGACATCCTAGAAAGTTTCCAGCCTAAACACGGAACCATAGTCTCTTGACTACTTAAATTGTGTTTCTTTTTCCCTTGCATTCCTTCTGTGATTCCTAGCAAGTTAATTTATTTTGTCCATAGATTTGAAGAAACTCTAAATACTGTCTTGTCTGCCTGCTTCCTCTCAGGTAGGGCATTGCCTTCCTCCTGAATACTTCAAGACGGTGCCCAGTCAAGTAAAGAAGTGCAACTTGCACTTGCTGGGACTTGCACATACAACCACACCCCTTCAAACCACTTGGAAGGAGTGTCTCAGAGCAGGTTTTCCCACTGAGAGATGTGATCTTCCACCTGTTGACCTCTAGCATGGAAATTAAGAAGGAACCTATCTCAGTAGACCATGCAAGTGTTGTGAGAAAGCCTGTTTCTGCTGCTGCTGAGAAAATCCACTCCTCTTTTCCTTCAATCCTTCTTCCCAAATTGAAGAAACACTTCTTATTTGGCATGTCTATTACATTTACAGACATTCTGCTGCATAAGAAAGGGTGATGCAATGAAAGATTTCTGCTGTCTCTTTCCAGAACTTCATGGCACTAAAACCAGTAACACATTCGCCATGGAACACAGAAAAGCCGGGAGCAACCCGGCTCAAATTGGCCATGCCATTAGAAAAACCTCACTTACAGCAAAATGGAGACTGAATACTCACGGGCTTCCAATGTCATCATAATATGGAGTTTTAAAATAGCTAGCTCAGATCCTGAAAGCCATAAAGCATAAGCAGCAGAAAGATTCATACAGGCTAATTTACACCTACTCTGCAGTTAGTTCAAGTATCTCTGTGGAGTTTCACTGAAGACAAACACTAAGAACGATGTCAAAATCTTAACAGACTTTGTAGTGTTTACTATAAGGACATCCAACCAAGACCTTTCAGTGATCTTTATTCCAGAATAAACTGGAAAGAACAGACAAGTAGTGCTTGTTAGGGCAAAAGAGGTTTGGATTTTAATCTTCCCTCTGATTTTTGCGTAGTTTTGACACATATTTAACAACTGTTCTAGTGCCTCTTGCTGTACAATGAGCTAGGTGTTACAGAAAGCCTATGTCAGTAATGCTAACTAAACACTTGTGATCTTCAGCAGATGGAGAAATGCCGCTGAGTGGCATCATATGCATATACTTGCTTCTCCTTTCCTCTTCTTTCCTAGTCTCCATTATTGAAATAAAGATTGCTGAATCCATTGAGTCCTTCCCCGTTTAGGGCCAATATACAATTGCTTCTGTAACATTTTCTAGTGCTTTATCAGTCCAGTCTTACATGATTCATAACAAAGCTTTCATCACTTTCTTCATAAGATAATTCAACAGTCTCCTAGACAACATGACAGCAGTACATAGGACTAAAATTAAGCAAAAGAAACAGTATTATAATTGCATTGTAAAGACATCCTGTGAACAAACCTGACTCCACAACTTTTCTCTTCACATTTTTCAATTACCACCAGATAGTTATCATCAAACCTCCTAGTATAGCCAAGTTCTTCTTTATATAGTCCTTTTTTTCTAATTGTCTTTTTTGAATGAAAATGTGACTCCTGGTTAGAATCAGAAGCTTAGAGTTCACAGTGTTGTGACTAGGTAATTTTTAGTCTTGTACCACAGCCACTGAAATGACCAAGCATTTCCATTTAATCCACATGGTCCCAGTTCTTTGTTGAAAGTTGTTAAGGCAGATTTGAGACATTTTTCTAACCACTCTAAGTTTATGTCATGTCTTCATTCAATTTCCTAACTAGATCTTTCTCATTCAATGGAGCCCTTCCTCTGGTAGAGTAAAGCGTGTTGGATCAGACATTAATTTTTGTTAAGATGACTGGCACTTGTTAGATCAGAAATCCAACAAACCCAGATAGAGAGAATTCCCAGCTGTGTAATAAATGGTCCATGTTTAAGACAAGATTGTAAATATAAGCAAAGGCTTCTACAGAGCTAAAGCTGCAACATTGTTTAGTTTACCAGTAACCACACATTCTCTGGAAGTCTTCAGGTGCATATATATCAAGGTCCAAATCCTAAGAGGTTGCTTAAGCAACTAAATGGAAATTAGAAATCTCATTACTCATGGATTTGTAATGAAGTAACGTATTCAAAGTGATGGCCAGGATGTGCATTTAGCATCTCTGAAATTCAGCCATGCTCAGGAACTTCAGGTCAAACTCTGTTATAAAACAGGGTGAGTCATGAAGAATACAATCATCTTGAATATCTCCCAGTTAGAGACCACTGGGACCTTGGCATGCCTATGCAGAAATAATGAAAAGCAGATTCATCCTTGTCAAGATTTGAACTGCAACTCTGTCATATATGATGCTTAGAGTTACTTGATAATTATTTATGTAGGTAAGCAGGAGCATGCGCTACATGTTAATGTTTTATAACATCGGCACTCAAATCAACATAATAGGAAGAATGTAGCAACTAGAAAGAAAAATCAGCAGACAATTTTTATAAGATAGCATATCTCTCTCATTTATTACTGAAAGAAATTGCCCCAAACAGACAAATATGAAGAAAAACTTGTGTCATTCCTGATCTAGAGAAATTTAGATTCAGTTCTATAACATGAATCTAACACAAAATACTTATTAGGGAGAATTTACTAAACTGCTTTGTTAAATATGGAAGATGATGGAAGATGCCCACACCGTTGATGTTGAACCATTGCCATTGCCTTTTAAAAAAGAAAACTTTGTATCTTGTTGTTTCCCTCTACTCCTGAAATACTTTTCTTCTTCTTTGATTGGGGTTATCACTGGGAACTGCACACAGATGCACAAAGAATGCACAAAGCAAGAAATGTACAAATGCAAGCATGCATTTCACCCTCACTTTAAAACATACTATATATTAAAGATAGAAAACACATCTATCTTTTTTGTAAGCTTCTTATTTTAGCTCCAGATCATTAGTAATTTTTTTCCAGTTCATTCAGAGATTCGGGAATTAGTTAATCTACAAGAGGGGAGAACAAAATGCTGCAGATGAATGGGGAAAAAAAAGGGGCGGGGGGGGGGGGGGAGGAAGGAATGTTAGATATGAAACCCTCAGGCTATTATGTTACCCAATTGTGTTTTCATTAACATTCAATATTTCTTCTTTTAACTTGCAACTTGTATACCCTGTATTTTAAGGCATCAAATTATACTGCCATATTGAGGATTATTTAAGCAATCACAGTAAGTAGGTCAGGCAGTAATTTACTCTTGGCTTATTAGAGGGTGCTAAAAGAAAAGAGCAACACCGTTATTTGTTAAATGATCAGCCCAGATTGTTTGGGGAGAAAAAGCCATTAGTTGAGAAAGTGTTTTGTTAAGATTTCTAGTGTAAAGTATGGCAAAATCTTTGTTTGCCACATGTATTTGTGTAGTGAGCAAACACAATCAGACCGGCCTTTTTGCACAGCAGGTTAGATTAACCATCAGGAAGAACAATGCAGAGAAGAGCTCTGTATGACCCAGGGGACCAAGATGGAGGATGCATTTAGCCTTGTGTAGCCTGATTAGACTAGGGTTTTCCTCAACTGTGTTAACAGTCCAGAAGCTGCCACTGAAAGAAAGAAGAGAAAATGATCCCAGTCAGATTGTCTTCTAATCACAAGGAAGAATCATTCAGTTATGATTTTGACATACATAAAAGCAAAAAAGATGAAGTTGTCCTTATGAAACTAGAATAGCCTTCTGGCACCAGACCTCAGATATTTACTTGTGAACTAATCTCCAATTTCCCAGTGTTCCCACTGGAAATTCTCTCCAGTACTGTAATGCATCACATGAATTTTAAAGAGAAGATATTGATTTTGACATGTGGCTGCAGGCAAGTATGTAAGGCTAGCATAAAGCTTTTAAAAGACACTAACTGAATGGCATAGAAGGAGTGAAAAGGGCAAAGATCTGGTCTTAAAGCTGCCAGATCAAAGCCCTAACACTTATCCTTCCTTCTGAAAGCAGTATCAGCAGCTCCTCCATCTGAATACTCTGTGGTGAGGGATTTTCATGGGTTTGGATAAAGATGGGGGTAATGTTCTGTCTGTGCATCATCATCCCCAAAAAACTGTCATAGTCATCTAGAATGGGAGATTGTGTATGTTCATACTAAGCATCCATAGTGGAGGCAAATGATAATGTTCTGATTCAGTTATTTTACAATAATACAACTGTGCCTGGGCTGTGGCAGTGAACGAAAAGTTTTGCTGATGTTGGCTTCAAGAGCTTCCTTGAATGGTAGCTCTTGATTACCTTTTCTTTTCCTTTACTTAGAAACTTTGTTCCTTAAAAACAAGTTTTATTCATGAACCTAGCTCTAGCTGGCCTTCCTCTGTGCAGAAGACTGATTTTAAAAGTTCAGCTTCCCTTCCCTTTCTCCCTCCTTCACAAAGAATTTTTTTCATAACGTCTGAAGCAAAAATGTCATTAAATTTCCAAATCTCTGCTAGTGGGTTTTATGGGAAGCTTAACTTTCCAAAGGAGCCTGCAAAAAATCAGAAAGAGGGTTTTATTAACAGTTAATTAAAAATATCCTGATAAATTTTCATATTTATAAAAATGCAGATGGCAAATAAGATGATCATGTTGCTCTGCTATAAAAAAGAGAATTTGGCGCAGCAAGCAAGAAGAAATGGGTATTCAGAAGGTCAATACTGGGACAGTATCTGGTCTCTATTTGGTTCTCAGTTTTATAAGTTCATAGCTTGTGTTGGATAACATGAGAACACGTATGCCCCTGCCATGATGTCTAAGCATGTCAGTAATTCCGTGGTCGAGAGAATCAGAGAGAAATGACCCAAAAGGATCAGTGTTGACAACAGGCAGTCTCAAAACTAATGGAGTCACCAATTTTGTATAGGATACACAAACTATCCAAGCTCCAGAGAGTCAGAGGGTGTCAGACATTGTGAGGCATGAATCACCTTTCCTCACAATTCTCTCCTAAAATAGGAAGACTAAGAGTAGAATCATAAATAAGATTGCAAACAGCAAGAGAGCAAACAAGGATTCAGTAATCCCTTGTTTGAAAACAAGCTTGACTCTGTGCTGCCCCCCAGCCAAAGGCACTGTCAGTCTGTCCTGTGTACCTACTGTCTCACCACAAGACATTACAGAGACACACACAGTCCATTAATAGATTCCCTCTGTTTACTCCACTTCAGAAAACCTTTTGCTTCCAAAGAAACTGAAATTTCAAATAAAAATCAAATCATCTTACGTACAAGATATGACAAAACTTCCCACATCAAGAAACAGATAGATGAACAGCTAGACAAAGGCAGCAGGATTTTGCAAAATGTCTGCTGTATAGCATCTGTCTGGTATCATGAATCACTAAATTACTGGCTTATGACCTGTGGATTTTCCATTCCCTGACATAGCAGAGAGGAATATGGACTAGAACATGCTATAGCAAAACAACTCAGTAGTATGGCACTTAGACACCAGCTACAAAATGCTGCTGAAAAATACACCAAAAGTAGAACCACCTCTGCTAGTCCTGCAAATACCACTTACTTGTGCTTTAATCAGCACATTTTTCTGCCTTGAGTAAACAAACATATGAGGAACAACTAAGAGAGGGGTTTTCCTTATTTATTTTTTTTCTTTATGTCTATTTAAGTAATAAATAGATTGCTTCTGAACTGATGACTTCTCAGTCGGGAGTGGACATATGGATTTTAAGAGCACACAGGGACTTTAACTAGACCACTGTTGCTTGCTTGTCAAATATCGTTGTCCTCTAAAGTTTCTTCCCCAACATGAAGCAACTGGAAGAAGAATGCAAAAAAAGTATCTGCATTTCTATGGGAATGCAGGAGGTATCACCTGAAATCCACACACAGAGCTTAGGTTCAAAGATGCAACAGCCTTACAAGTATCACCCAACCTGAGGAGCACCAGATGATCAGAGCAGCTCTGACAAGACAATAACTGGAGGGTAAAGGGCATCAATGTGAAGTAGCCTCTTTGGGGCAAGGATGTGTGAGACTGGCCAACCCTATCCTACTAGCCCTGCCTGCTACACCTAAAGGGTACTGGATGAAAAGGAAAAAAGCCTAGAGAACAGTTTAGAGGTTATTATGGGGTACAATAGGCCTGAGAGACTGGGGACCATACATAGATTGTAGGAGCTGATGCAGGATAGGATATTGTGAGCTGGAATTTTGGAGTTTAGCATTAAGCTTCATTTGCAACCTGAATATTACTTCAAGCAGGTTTTAACCTTTTTGTTTGGTTTGGTTTGGTTTTATTAGGATCTATATTTTAACTGAAAACATTGATTTGTAAACATTGATCTATTCTGTGTATCTATACTTTCTGGACAAAAAAAAAAAAGGATGGCAGAAGCCAAGAGTGTACCTATATCAGATATTAGGTGTTACTATGAAAAAATTAAAATAAATTTATATTATTTCACCATAATGAAAAAAAAGGCACAGACTTATCAGGGAACAAAGAACAAGTTCCATTTTCAGTCATGCAGTCCTTTAAAGGGTTTGCTCTTACCTACCAGCTCTTCTGTTTTCTTGTGGAGACAAACACACTACCAAAAGCAAAGTTGGACATGGAAAAAGGATGATTATTCTTCTGTGCTTCCCAGTTTCAGCACAGAAGCTGTTTCAAAGTGAAGAATAAACTCGCTGTATTTCTTGAGGCAGCTGAGGAAAACCTTCATGGTTTGCTGTCAAGGTACACTAATCCCTCTGCATTCAGCACAACACTGCACATGCAGCAACATCTTTGGCAGCTGGGGCTTACACACAGTGCCCTTTATGCACAGGAACACAGGGCAGTCCTTAATGCCCAATCTCAAGCCTGAAATTCTGTTGTGGGTACATAAGGCAGAGTCTATCTGCCTAATTAGACATTTAATAAGGCATTGCTCTTACCCTCAAGGTCCTCAGTGAAAGGCCTTCCCACTGCCTTCAACTTTCCCTAAAAAAATCACAAGCTGTGTACATCCTGCAACCACCTAGACGGCTCTTCCCTGCCAACTCCCCTGCCATGTCGCCTACGGATTTTAACCTAGTAGCCTTTCTCGGGACTAAGAATTTATTAGCTGCCTGGCAGCAAGCAAGTAGCTACTTTTTCCAGGATAATTGGGATGTGAAGAAGGCTGCATTGATAAGCTGGGCTCTGACTCCCCGAGAGAAGAACAGTCACTCTCTGCTCGTAGTAGGTCAGGATGATATGACCTTTCATGTTAGCAGACATCTGTTGGAGGAGCAGCTTTCTGACAGCATGGTACAGTGCATTTCTGAAAGTAGAAGACCTACAAAGTTCCTCTTTGTGTGAAAAAACACTGACTAGAAAAGCCAGAATCTTCTTAAAAGAAAAAGGGGTTTCCCATTAATATTCAGAGTTTCAAGGAAAGATTCTTCTAATCTCAGATGTTCATTGCATTCAGGTAACAGGAATGAAGAAGGACAGCTAAGCAATAGAAAGGAGAAGTAGGATTCATTTGTTTTCTGTATGTAGACATGTGTCTACCATCCTCTCTGATCATTCCATCCATGTTGTCACTAAGCCTGAACTTGGAATCATAGAATCATAGAATCATCTAGGTTGGAAAAGACCTTTAAGATCATCAAGTCCAACTGCTAACCTAACCTTGCCATCCCACCACTAAACCATGTCTTCAAGTACCTCATCTATCCTTCTTTTAAATACCACCAGGGACGGGGACTCAACCACCTCCCTGGGCAGCCCATTCCAGAGCCTCACAACCCTTTCTGTGAAGAAATTTTTCCTAATGTCTAACCTAAACCTGCCCTGGCGCAACTTTAGACCATTCCCCCTGGTCCTATCGCTTGTTACCAGGGAGAAGAGGCTGACCCCCACCTCACTACAACCTCCTTTCAGGTAGTTGTAGAGGGCGATAAGGTCTCCCCTCAGCCTCCTCTTCTCCAAACTAAACAACCCAGTTCC
>VXBL01002904.1:28918-43455 GCA_013400195.1 Aramus guarauna | reverse complement strand
TTGGCAAGCTCCTCTGCCAGCTCCTTCAGCACTCTTGGGTGGATCCCATCCGGCCCCATAGACTTGTGGATGTCCAGTTGGCATAGCAGGTCAAAAACTGCTTCCTCCTGGATTATGTGGGGTTTGTTCCACTCACAAGGAAACTCCTTGTTTATCCTGGTGCATCACTGAAGAAGTTTCTCTGTTCGTCTCCACCTCCCCCCAGAGGCATCTTGGAATTCTTCAAAGAAGTAAATGGCTTTGGCATTTAAGTGGCTGGCCTTCAGCTGCAGACTCAGAGCCCTGAATCATATGAGCCAGACTTGGCCCTCAGTCTTGCAGCACAGGCCGCTTCTTTGTCAAGACTTCATTAATGCAGGATCTGCACTCTGGGGCCCCCTTTCTCCTGCTGGTGAAACTATACCTTCCTATAAACCTGATCCAGGTCTTCAAAACCCACAGAGATTTCAACAAAGATGAAATTGCCAAATAAGCCTTCATCTTGCAAGACCTGTCATCTGCACTGCTACCACCATAGTTACTTCTGTCTGAAGACTGAAAAGGAATGTCAGAACATATTTCAATGTGTTTTACAGTCACAAGGAAGCAGGTTAATTATGACAGCTGCTGACGTAATAATAACTGAGGCACATTTATTGCATTGCTCTTTGGAGTTCAGCAAGACTTTCTATCATATTTAAGGAAGGCATGTTATCAAAGCTGTAATTCCATTGCACTGAGATAGACACTCTTATCACAGGCACACTGAGTGAAAGACTCAAAAGTAAGCATGGACAAATGATCTATTTTTCTTTCAACTCTGAGTAACCGAAATATCTTATTATCTATCCCAGAGACTCTAGCAGAATCCATCATTGCAAAAACAAAATAGCCAACTGGACATTATGACCAAAATTTTCAAAATCAGCTAGAGATGGGGTGCCCACTTTGTGACATTTTACAGTGATCTCTAATTACAGCAAGAGCAGAGAAACAATGTCTCCCAATCAGCCTAGGCTTGACACCCTAAATGGCTAGTGATTGGGAGAACCTGAGGGGAAAGTCACAGAAAATTCCATCTCTACAGAGTGAATTTGCCTTGGACCTTCATGAACCTCTCCTGAGGCTGAGAAAGTACTCTTTTAGGGCCAATGTCCTGTAAAATGGTGTGACACTCCCATCTGCAGAATTGTAACAGTGGTACAGCAAAATGGATATTTTGCACATGTACAGTTGTATCACCAAGGAAAAAACAAGATTGGTGTATATCTTTCAACCTAAAATAAAACCAAAGTGGTTTGCCCACATAACTGATAGCTGGTACTGTATCCAAACACCTAACAAAAATTGGCTGGATTTTAAATAAAATTTTTTCTGGCTTCTGTCCAACCTGGTCTCAAAGCTGCCTCTGTAAGATGCTAGCCTCCATCATAACAGAGATGCAAGAAAAAAAGGTGCTTGATAGATGCAACTATTAAATCCCAAGCCATTTTCCTTTGTTGCGGGTGTTGATATATCATCTAGTCCAAACTTGCTTTAGCTCATACTTTTTATTCTTCCCCAAAACAGATGAATGAAGCAGAGAAGGACAGAATTTGTTTAATTCCTCATCCTTCCCTCTCCTCCCCTAAACTAACCTCTTGCATGCTTCCTAAATGTGTAATCACATGGTGGAAGACCACCTTTTCCCTTTCTGAGCAAGTCATGAACACTGCAAACTCCATTTTGCTTGACCGTAATGCTGCAGAGATGCACTTGACTTATTTTTTGTTACTTGACATAAATGCTGCATTTTTCTAATTTCTTTTCTTTTCTTTCTCCCCCCCCCCGCTGGGAGAGGAAAAACTCTTATGCCAGCCCTGGGACATGAAATTAAAATTACAAGCACAAAAATTATTCTCCTCACTGCAATATTGCTGGGTAAAGCAGCCTCTCTGCAAACAATAGCTGGAGTTTGAGGTATCCACAGGGAAAACAGAACATCGTGCTTGATTTAATGCCCTTCTCATGGGATTTACTTTTGCCAAAGTGCCTGTGTGGTTTATGTCAGAAGAGATACATGATTCACACGTGGATCCAATGCTTGCTGTGAGGTAACTCTTTAGTACTGATGGAGCACAAAAGGAGTGAGCACCCTATGAATTAAAAAACAAAAAATGCACCTGAGAACCACCCTCCACCAGGAGAAAACCGAAGGCCTGCCAGACTCTGATAGGAGAGGAAGATGAATATCCACATATCTCTACAGTATAACCAAAAGTAGTGATGAGAAGAAATTATTGTTAGGTTCCATAATAGGATAATGAGCAGAACAGTGTCAGTGCATTAAAATCTGCAAGCAAAAATATGAAGCAAGCACATTTTGGGGTCCTTTTTTCCCTTTTTCTGCCCTTTGGATCATTTTAGATACAGACACTTTTTTCCAGATGTGAGATAATTAATACAGGTAATACATATGGACAAATAATGCCTTGATCAGCATGTTCTGTTGGAATCAGATCAGTAGCCATCAGAAATTTTCCATGATCCTATACTTCTAAAAAACAAACAAACAAAAACTTTTACAGTAACAAAGTTTGCAAGGTGAAAAAATGTGTTTGTTTTTGTTCTACCACTTGAAACAGAGCATCCCATTGCTCCTCACATGTCTGGAGACTGTTCAGTGACAGAACTGCAAAGGCCATCATTTTGGATGTAGAAATCTGTAGTGGATGAATGAAAATCCTTCCTCCCTTAAAACAGGTGCAGTCTATGCAACCCAAAGAGACTGAACAGCAGAACCTGGTCCACTATCAATACTTTAGTATCTATAGATACTAAATAATACATTGTTTCTTTCAGTAGCCATTCACGGTTCCATGACCTGTAACAACTACCTCTATTTTCCCATTCAGAGGAATTTGGGGACTGAGAGCATTAGGCATCTCACTGTTTTTTATGGATCAAATTGTCTCAGAACTTGCAGAAATAATGCAGGAACAGGGAGAAATACTGTACATCATAACTCCTTGGGACCTCACAGTCTTGCACTGATTTGCCAGTTTGTACAGGGCTGGCTATAAAAAGGAGGCAAGTGAAAGGTGTTGAAGCATAGCACTTGTACAGAACTAGTAGCCTTCCTTGTTGGTATGGCAAAAGGAAAATGAAAAATCTCTGCCAATGTAACAAATCTCTGAACAACAATGGAGCTTGGGGAATACAGCAACAACTCCTCCCTTCAAAGCATGAAAACGACAGAGATCAATACAACTTAAGGATGATACTTGCCAAGCTCTTGGTTTTTTTGCACAGCATCCTTCATATAAACTGGGTCGAAAGTAAGCAAGTAGACACATAGAAACAAGCAAAAAAAGCCCCCAACCAATCTAACTTCAGTTTGAACAGGAAAGAGACGGATTCAGATACAATTTGAGAGGAAATGAAGGACCCTGTTTCAGAACTGACTTGGAAGTTGCATATCATGGACAGACTGTGGTCCAGCTGCTCATCTGCTCTGTGTATAGTTCCTACACAGTTAAAGGTAAACAAGGAGAGTCAAGCTTTTGGATATATGCTACTATGAATCATAAGAAATTTTAAAAGCTTCCAAAGGACAGCATTTCATTCCAGAAAGCAGAAGAAAAAAGGAGGGGGGAAATGGCTATTTTTTTCATGTTTCTTGATACTTTTTGTGCCTTTGTATAAATATCTAACATAGTGGGATCCTGATATGATTGAGCTCTGTCGATGACACTGTAAGAGCAATAACAGGCTTACTGAAATTAGTAAACTCATAATGACTTCAAAGGGCTTTGCTTCAAGGCAATGAACAATTCCTGGAGCCTGTTTTTCTTCAAATTCTAATCTTTGTTTTCTGTACAAATATCGCCTTCCTTCTATTCATACCTCTTATGTAGAAACAGTTCATTCAGTCATTGGTGAAGGAAAGCAGGAGTAAAGCAGTATTCCTTGCCGAGGACAACAACTGCAGCACTCTCCCTAGGACTGTTAAAATCTAACTATTAACAAACAAAACTAATCTCAGAGAAGAGAGAAATCTGGAAGGGTTTTCATTGGAATCTAGCTGGCATCCAAACACTCACTGTGAGTTCTGTCAAGAAATTCTGCATTTTTAGCAAAAATAATATGCAGAGCTATTTGCAAATGAATTCTGACTGTTCCTTCCTGCTGTGCAACTCTTCATCATTTATACTCATCTCCCTTTTCCTCTCCCTCTACAACTTCCATTACTTTTTTGGAAATGTATCCCTTGTTTGAGAAACAGGGTTTAATATCATCCTAATCACCTCCTATTTTTGGGGAGAGGGAAAAAGGAATGCAAATTAATATTAGTTTATTTGCTTGCATATGCTCACATTTTAGAAGGGTGTGATAAACCTGGGATCCATACTGAGAAAATTTTCCCTTTCACCATACAGGAATTTTATGGAGGAAAGGAAGGGTTTTCTCCCTGAACAGGAATAGTGTTAGGAGATGGGACAGTCTTTTCCCTGTACAGAAAGAATCTTGGTTTCCAGGTGCCTTTTCTAGCCTTCTGGATCTGTTGCCTTCTTCCTAAACAGAAAAATCCAGTTATTATTAGAGATAGCATTTATTCCTGTTTAGCACCCAGCCCTCTTTTTGTTTTGGACATGGCCTAATGTGCACAGAGGCACACTGAGTGACAGAGGTTGCTGGATCAGAAGATACTGACATTATTTGTATTTGATGGGGGGAAGAAAACCCAAACAAACAAAAACCAACAACAAGAAAAACCCCCAACAAACAACCAGGACTTATGTAAACCTCTGCAGATATTGATTAGCTTATTTTTAAAATAAAGGCTTGCTGTTGATATGCATTAGTGGAGAAAATTGGCCTTTACTGCAGGCAGGGAGCTGAGCTTTTATACTCATCACTTCTGCACCGTGCTCCTGTATTAGAGTCACAGAAAAGATCCCTATAATAATTAAGAAATACAAACTTCTGTATTTTATAAATAACAATCTGCAGTGAATACAAGGATGTAATTCACTGTAGGATTTCTGCAGCTGTTAATAAATCACTCAAGCTGCACTCTGGCAGCTTACGACATCAGCAGATCCCCTCAAGTGAATTACAGCCATTAATTTACACAGAGGCGGCCATCTATCATCTATTATTGACCATCTGTTACTAAGAATATGTACATTTTTGATAAATTAATAAGATTTTTTATAGAAAATGTCTTTAATTTTATTCCTCTGTAAATTTATTTGCGATGTTCAAGTTTGGGTTTGTAATCCTCAGTGAAAATTGACTTGTGACATCAGCCAGAGTTGATTACACATTGATTGCAATGGTACACCTCACAGCAAGTTTAGCGAAGCACTGTGGCTAGTACTTAAGGCCATGCTCCTGCACAGATGGAAGGGACTGATCCTCTCAAAGATGTCACAAGAAGATACTTACTCACTCAGCATCCAAAGGAAACAAATTCTCTGCATGCCTATGCCAATAGAAAAGTGTCATTTGCAATGTGAAACCTGTTACACCTTTGCACAACATAATTTCTTCCCAATAGTAAAAATAATGGCTATAGAGCATCTGCTTGCTGTAAACAGAAGATAAAACATTACCATAAACGAAAGATCAAGTTAATTACACCTGACAATTTACTTCAGCTCATTTCTTGTATTTATTTCTGTTTCCTCATGCTTCTACTTCACTGGGCGATATTGCTGGGCTCTTAAAATCGGCAGAACTAATGGTAGGGATTTGGACACAGTATTTCCAGTTTAAAATTCCAACATAAGTTATATGTAAGTTATAGCACAAGAAATGGTGTGCTTTAAAACTTTCATGGCATGAAGGTGCCTTCTAGCCTGGCAGGCCTGCTAAAGAGCCAGAACATATATGACAACTCAGCTTTCTTACCAGCACATAAACACTCCCAGATGTCTGTTTCAGAAATGCTTACGCTGGATCTATGTAAAAGTACTGCAGAATAAAAGTAAAAAAACCCCAAATGCCTGTGTGGCTTAATAAAGCTGTCAAGTGGGTGACGGACTTTTCAATTGTGGTTATATGTTCCTAGTCCTCCAAATCACCCATTGCCACAGTATTTAAGTCAGATTTGCAAATAAAGAAAGAATGGACATACAGACATACAGGGACAAAACACCATTTGCTCAGTTAGAGCTGTATCTTTTTCACCTTAAGCTGGATTTGGCTTCATATCACTGGAAAGATTTTGTTGCAGGGGTGGTTTTCAATAGGGAGGCTTAGGGCTGAGGGCTGGATTCTGACCCTGCAGCTGTGGGCAGAAGTCTAGACCGATACAAACCCCCAGAGACTGCAATGCAGCAGCAGCTTCTACACGTAACTCAAGTCTAAAGTTCAAGTTTTGCTTCTTAAAAGCTATGTTTTTCACAAAACCACTTATCACATAAATATTTTACTAACTAGCAATTTTCATTGAAAATTGGATGACCAAACATGTTTGCAATATTAGAACTATTCTGTCATAGAATATATGGGATGTTGAAAATTTAAAAGTTACTATTCCCTAAGTGAGAACACCTACTATATCAGCAAAAAGCAAGTTTTTATAACTGGAACATTTTAGGAATACTACTTAGGGAATGAAAGATTACTGATTCTTGCCAATGCACACTGAAATAAACTCATCCGTTGCCTGGCATATGCTCGAAAACTTTTGGTCCTATAGTATCACAAAAAAATTCTCCAGCAGAAGTCACAAAATCACCATAGACATATTGAGTAACATGTGACTAAATGAAATTCTTATACCTTTAAAAACTAATGCCAGCATCATCACTCTTTTTGATAACTAATTAGAAAATAATAGAAGTTTATCATCCAAGACCTTTCATGTTCTGGTGAGGGTTAAGCCTGATATGGTAGTATTAATTTAGGAAGTTAAATCAACGTTGAAACTATCTAAGGGTCTTTCACAATACAAAATACTACAAATTTCTGAAATTGCATTTAGTTGGAGCTGCTTCCATGTATCTGCCAGTTTCCAGAAAAAAAGTGGGCACTTAAAGTTGTTTAATGTAGTAAATTTATTCCTGAAGCATTCTATCATGATTTGACCATAGTTTGACAACCCAACTTTCTTATCTTCAGAAACTGTATTTTGTTTTATTGAAAGACCTACAGTGGGAAAATGCTATAATGTAGAAGAAATAACAAACTCAATTGTAACCAAAATGGAAACAGTAATTATTTTTTCTTTAACTTTTATAATTGTTACCAGAGTAGCAGAGGAAATAAGTTTTAGATTAATGTATTCTGAAAAAAAAAATAACATCCTTTCAGACATAGCCAGGGCTTTGTCACCAAATCACCTGCCGGAGTCTATGGTGGGGATGTAAATAGAGGTTTTGCATGCACTGCTTCAACCACATTCAGGACTCACCACTCGCTGTTGAAAATACGGAAAACTGTTGCAGTTAGGACTGAAGCCAGCATCTTCCAGTCCAGCAATATCTAAACTTCTGAGATGACTGATGATTAAGGGACTTGAGCATCTCTCTTATGAGAAAAGGATGAGAGACCTTGTTCTGTTTAGCCTGGAGAAGAAAAGACTGAGAGGGGATCTTATTAATGCTTATAAATATCTAAAGGGTGGATGTCTAGAGAAAGCGGCCAGACTCTTCTCTGTGGTGCCCAGTGACAGGACAAGGGACAACGGGCACAAAGTGGAACACAGGAAGTTCCATCTGCATATGAGGAAAAGCTTCTTCACTTTGAGGGTGCCTGAGCACTGGAACAGGCTGCCCAGAGAGGTTGTGGAGTCTCCTTCCCTGGAGATATTCAAAACCTGCCTGGACGCCATCCTGTGCAACCTGCTGTAGGTGATCCTGCTCTAGCAGTGAAGTTGGACTAGATGATCCTTAAAGGTCCCTTCCAACTCCCACCAGTCTGTGATTCTGTGACTGTAGCCATTCCCATAAATGTACAGAGCAACCCGATACATCTATACAACAATATACAAATGTTGTTACTCATATTATCACAGTGTCACTGCTTGTGATGCTATTAAGAGTCCATTTTGGTTTGAAGTAAATCTTTCAGCGATTTATAATTTAACTGTAAAAGTCTATGTTAATCTGGTTTAGCAACAGGGCATGCAAAATCTCAGCTTCAAAGCCAATTTCTTGTTATCAAATTATGGTAAAAACAATTTAGCTAGCAAGTTGGTTTGTCGGGACACATGCTATTTCCAGATATTGTTTCACTTGTATAATGAAAGCAAAATTAAACCCAGTTCCACACAAAATTTTATTTCATTGAAAAACTTAGCATCCTACTATGAATAAAACAGGATTTGGTATTTCTGGTGAGTAGCTGTTGAGAGGCAAATCTCTCCTCTTCCACAAACTTCTACCTTAAAATGAGTGCAAATAATCCAAAAGCATCTAGTAAATTTGTATTTGAGAACAGTCTGTACTATTACCAGCATATCATATGACAAGAAACATAAAGGGCAACACAAGAGATTAAGTACATAACAAAACTTCTGAACTTTGAGCAGAAAAACGTTTGCCTTTGAGTTTTCCAACTCCTGAAGTGTAGAAATGCTCAGCAGTTATTGCATTAGCAAATTCCCCCCCCCCAAACGCATTTAATTGAGCCTGTTTCTCTTCATGGGCAGTACCACATTCACCACTCCCCATCTTGCAATCTCTATCACGCCCGACAGCAGCGAAGACACCTTTTGTTTCAAGTGGGCTCTCTTGAGGCGGGTGGCCCACGGAGCCGCTGCCTGAACGGCACCCCTCCTCTGGCGGGGCGCTCGCACCCACGCCCAGCCACGAACACGCGTGGAGAGACGTGGCGGTGGAGGGGTGGGCGGGGGAGAACGGGTAGGCGGCCCAGCCCTGCTCCCCCCTCCGGCACTGCCCCGCTGGGCGGCAGGGAAGGAGGTTCCGTCACAGCCCCTCCAGGCCGCGGGGGCCATTTTTAAATGCCTCTGTCAGGCACCGGCGGGGGAGGGGGGACAGGTGCCGGTACCCGGGAGCTCCTGAGGCGATGAAGTTGCGGTCCCCACTCCTCCACGTGGGGCAGGGCGAGCTGTCGCCTCACGGGCGCCAGGACTGATGAAGCACCTACAGCCTCCACCAAGCTGCACACGGTATAAAGACAGCCACCCACCGCAGGGAGTCCCTCGCATTTAAAGGGCAGCTCCGGGCGGAGGGATCCCCCGGACGCGTGAGCCGGCCGGGACTTCTTCTCCGCACACACGGACGGGCGGTCCGAGCCGGAGGGTGGCCTGGTCCTTGTTTTCTCTCAGTGAAATCCCTCCGCCGCAGCGCAGCTCCGGGCTGAGCTGCCATGGGAGCTATGAATCGCGCTGTCCCACCTCCGCGGGCGAGGCGCGGATGCTCGTGGGCTGGCAGCCTGCCTGTGTACCGACCGCTGTGAAATCGTAGAGGGAGAAGGAGGCGGCGAGGGGGGGCGCTGGCGGTGTGTATTTCCTTTCGAGTAGTGTATCCTTCCGCAGCAGCGGGCGTAAGGTAGCGTCTGTCCGCGGTGTCCCTCCGCGCCGGGAGCGCAGGGGCAGGCGCCGTCTCCCCGGACGGGGCGAGGAGGTCGTGGGCTTCGCTAGGAGAAAGAAGAAACTTCGGAGCGCCGTGGCCAGCGCAGCGGCCCTTCTGGCTCGACAGGCCAGCGGAAGGAGGGTTCCCGACAGAGAAGAAGGAAAAAGAGGAGGAAGCAGCGGCGACAGCAGCCGGTCCTCGCTGCCGCCCCGCGGGGTCTCTGCGAGGGAGCCTAGGGAACTCTTTCTCGCGGGGCTCGGCGGACGGATCTCTAGGCGGCTCCCTCCGTCGCCTCCCCCCTGCACCGCTCGCCCCTTGGCGCCGCCATCTTGGATTTTAATCCGCCATTTTTTTTCCTCCCCCCACTCGGAATTATTTTTTATCACTATCGCTGCTTTTCTCCCCCCTCCTTAGGTTTCCTCCCCGCTCCGCCCCTCCCTCGCTCAGTCTTCGCTTCCTTTCCCCCCCTCTCCCCTTTTTTTCCCCCTCGCTGTCTTTCCTTTGATGATTCATTTTCCGCCAGTGGCGGCTGGGGCAGCACCGGCGGTGGCGAGGGACCCAGCACGGAGGGCAGACGGGAGGTGAGTGTGTGTCTTTGGAGGGGGGGAGGTCGCGACTCCCGTGGGCTCTGTGAGCCGGGTGNGGTTTGATGGCGGCGCCGGCGGGAGGTGAGCCCTAGGGGGCAGCACGGGGCTGGGGAGGCGGTGCCGCCGGCCGGCCCAGCTCCCCTTCCGCCACCCGCTTCCCCCTTGGTTCGTCGCTGAGTTTTGTGCGAGGAGTTTCAGCCCAGGGAGGTGTGTGGGCAACTTGGGAAGGAAGCTGTTAGTTACTTGGCAGTTCGTGGCGCTTCTGGTGTTAAATGGTTAGTGGTCCCGACGGCATGGCTTTCCTCTGTATGAGCCGTAGTAGCAGTTTTAATCCGTGTTTGTACTGCTGGTTAAGGATTTGAGTGCTTGGAGCTTGCTGCAATTAGATCGAAATGCCTGACATCTTGCGGGTTTTTGTGTGTTTGGTTTTTTTTTTTTCCATTGGGGAATATATCCTTTTTAAGGAAGCGATAAAGCACATCTTTGCCTAGCCTGTATATGTGAAACTTTAAAGTGAAATTATCTTCATCATGTTACTTTGAAAAAGTAAAGATGGGGGTGAGAGAGAGAGAATACGTGGTGTTTTGTTGAGTTGTATCACAGGCAGTATAAGAGTCTTAAATAGTGCAGTTTTCTGGTGAGTTGAATTCAGCACAGGATGACACATGAGATGGCAATCTGATCAGAATGTTTAATAGTTAACTATAAATATATAGTGGGAAGTTTTAATCAATGAGGTTAAATAACAGAGTAAGTTCACACGGAGTCATGTCCTGTTTCCATAATCTGGTCACGATAGCTATAGATGCATCCTCTTCTGTTTTCATTAAAAAAGGACTTTTGTCTTGAATGCTTTAAGCTTTCTTTCTTGCAAGTAACACTGTGTGAGGAAATCATTACTTACTTGACTGAAAAATGGAATTTCTTTGTTTTGTTTATCATCCTATTTTGTTCTTAGAGCCAGATAGACAAATACAAACATCTCTGCTTTATATTCATTTGAGTTTGCAAACTGGAAAATAAGACTTATTTAAAGTAAGTGGGGTGATGTATCCTTGTATACTCAGTAACAGGACTGAACAGGGCTCTTGAATACTTGTTTTGCTTGGTTAGTACTATCCTATTGCAGGACTACAATTCCCAGTATTCTTTTCACTTCAAACACCATTGTGCTTTAATGCAACGGTTGCCCAAATTAACATAGTAAGTGTAAGGTATGATACTTCTGTGCTCAACAGTGGATCCAGAGCTGTGGTTTGAGAATGCAAAGCTTTGGGAGCAGTTCCAGCTTAAGTGCTCCTGACCATTTTCCTGACCTCGTTCCTCTAACCTCCTGTAACATTCTCTTGTACCATGGTTCAAGCCAGCAAAGTTCAGACTTTTCTGGTGGCTCCCCTGATTTGGTCCCTGCTTGGGTCTGCAGTTGTTTTTCCGACACAGAGGGAGGATGGCATGGAAGTGGGTACAAGCAGGCAAGGCTGCTTCTCGTGTTATGCTGGTTTGAAGTCTTTATTGAACTGTAGTGCTGTTTGTGCAGCGTGGTGGGGCTGCCCTGAACTGCTAGGTTCAGCTGAACCTGTTTAAGTCACATAGCTAAACTGTTACAACAGCTGACACTTTTCCTTCCCCTTTTAGTGGTCCTGCTGTTGCTTCTCCAGTACTGCATCCTCTCTTGCTCTAATGCCCATTGGGTCCCTTGCTAAACCTGCTCAGCGTATTAAACCAGCAGAAAATTACCTGCTCTCCCTCTGTTGGGTTAATGAAGTTAAACTGAGTTATGGAGAGGTCCACTGAGCTCCAGAATGGTAGAAATGTTTCTGTGAATTGGGAAGGGTGAGGAAGAAAGTTCTCCCTTTCCTGGAAGCAGTGAGCTTTTTGGATTGTCTCTGAAAGTCTGCTGAACACTGGAGTTGCTGCAGTGAGTTGGGGGGATCATGCAGGGTGCTTTGCTCAGACAGTTATTCACCTTCACCCTGAGAGGGCACCTAGTGGAGGAAGGGGGGGTTGGGGAGAGAGGAGAAGGGACAGGAGCTGCTGAAGCACTTCTATATGTGCATTCCCTCTCTGCCACTCATTTGTACTGGTACGCTATTGCTTCTGTGCATGCATTGTACTTGGATTAGTATCCAAATTGACACACAAAAATCATGTGTCTGCAAAAGAACTGGCACAAGACAAAGTGGGAATGTACAGGCTGAGCTATTGGTGGGGGACTGAAGCCTGGGCTTGCGTGAGTTTTGGACTCGTGTGTGCTCTCTCAAACCTGCATCCTGAGGGTGTAGTTCTGCAACATTTTAAACTGACCTGAGTCAGTTTTGACAGCCTCCCATCTGCACCTATTAATCCATGTCCAGTTCTGCACTGAGCTTATTCTGAGAACTAACTAGCTGAAAAACACTCAAAAATATTTTTTCTTTTTTTTTTTCTGGTAGTTAAATTTATTGAATCAGTTCATCCCAGGGGCAAATAAAGTCAAAAGTGGATGTGCAATCAGGTGGCTAAAATAAGCATCTGCAGGGGTGGGACTGAAGTCCTAGGTAGTGGTTTTTTTTGTTTTTTTTTTTTATACTGTTGAGGAATTGCAGCCTCAACTCCAGAATTTTTGAATTCTGTGGGACCACCTGACCTTTCTTTCAGTTACGGCTTTGTCTACAGAGATTATGGGAAAGTTAAACTCCCAAATGTCTTCATTTTTTGTCACTCTCTGTGGTTGCAAAGACATCTGTTTCATGCCTGGTTTTGCTGTGTTTTAGTATTATCAGTAGGAATTCGTAGCATAACATGGAACATTAGGTTTGTGTTTAAATTGATACCGTACTTTGGCTTCACACCTTTTGTGAGCCAGAGGCGTTCTGTGCCTTCCTTTGCTCTCTGGCATAATGGTACTTGTCTGAGCTGTCAAAAACAGTAACTGCAATAAGATTTAAGGATGTTTTGAATAACTCCTTAAAGCTGTGCAAGTTTTCATTCAGCTTTGATTTTGCTCAGAGTCTTTAGTATTCTTAAAAACTTGAGCGCTTTATAAGAGTGTGTGTTGGGGTTTTTTTTTTTTTCTTGTTACCCAGCTGGCATGGCTGTAGTAAATCTTCTACAGCCTGGTGATCCTATAGAAAAATTGATTGCATAGTTTTGCTCTGCTTCCCAAATTCAAAGGTCTGTTGCTTTTTTTTTTTTTTAGAGCTATCAGTAATGAAATGTATATCTTTTCTCTTGGATACCATTGATTTGTCCAGAAAAGCTGAGGATGTGGTCATTTGGTCTTTTGGCTTTGTGTCCTGTATTTGCTTTTGGCCACTGTCTTGTTGAGGAAGACTTTTTGCAGCTAAAGAAGCATAAAACAAACCTCAAAACTTGTTTAGGTGTTTAAGTCATTAAATAAATAAATCAAGAAACTATATTGTAGAAGGAGATCCTTTGACTGCTTGTGTACTGGAGACCATGGAAAAGGAGAGGATGACCCTGCCTGTTAGGAAACCTCCTCATCCTGGTGTCTTTGCCTGTGTCCTGGAGAGGGATGAACAAAATCCACTGCCTCTGTTTAGAAGCTGTCTCTGTCCTTTAAGTAATAAATACTTATATGCAAAAACTGTGTTATGGAAGACTAAAATAAATTATACTTGAATTCCTTATGGTTATTGGTGGGTGCTGGTGTGGTGTAGGGTTTCATTGATTTGTTTTTGTGCAGCTTTTTTTACCCTGCACAATAAGACTTTTCTGAACTGATAGATTTCACAGATGAGAGCCCAGAACCTAGGAGGCTGAGACAGTTTTTGAGATACATTTTAACAGCCATAGAATTTCTTCACTCAAATTCTTAGGGATTTACTACACTTTCCAGTATAAAAGGTCTAAGGCTTTTCATTTGTGATATAAATCTGAATGATACTGCTTAATGTCTGGTAAACACTTCTGGATAAATCTGACTGTCACCTGAGTATCTTAGATGATGACTGTATCAATAGTGTTTGTGCTTCAGTTGTTGATTGGTGCTTCCAAATGTTACTGAAATGCAAGTAATGCTCAGAAAGTGTGTTAATAGGTTTAATAAATTTAGAACCAGGTAAATGAAACTTGAGCTTTCATTTTTGAGAGTACTGTTGCAATGAAATGGTAAGTTCATTGATGAGAGGTGCCAAATGTGACTGAACTATGTTTTGACATTTGAGGAAATGTCCCTGTAAAACTACTGTAATAGAATTCTAAAAGGCAGTGTAATTATAGAGAGTAGTGGTGTAATTAATAAAGGGTTAAAACAGCAATGTGGATATCTACATTGACATGAAAAAGATCCCTTGGAAGCCATAATTGTGCCAGTACACTTAACGGTATAGATAAAACTGAAGTCATATGTGACCCATGATTGGTGTTATATTATTCGATGGTGGAGCCCTTTAGCAGGAATTTCTAAGTATGTGGAGGTATAAGTATATTCTTTTTTTTTTTT
>VXBL01002904.1:0-28907 GCA_013400195.1 Aramus guarauna | reverse complement strand
TTTTTTTTTTTCTTTTCTTGAGTAGGAAAGTTTCCTTTTCTCCCTCTGTTCCTAAAGGACTTGTCAGCATGAGTCTGATGTAGAAAGTATTGAGAACAAATCACATCTGAAGATGTATTAAAGATCCCGTGGTGGTGATGAATGGGGCATCTGTTGCTCTCATTTAGGTTATCTATTGGCATTAGGAGCTGTGATATTCACTGGGAAAGGAATCCTGTCTGTTGGTTCTGGCTTTTGATACCATCTCTTGAAAGCAGCGTTTGTGAATTGGGAGAAGGAATAGAGGCTGAAGAAGCACACTTGCAGTCTTCAAGTTTGTCATTTGGCTGGTATTAGAAAATAAAAGGTAGCAGTAGATGGAGACAAAGGTTTTCATGCTCATTAGGCTGCTAGGCTCAAATAAATAATGATTTTTAACAAAAATGTTTTCTAGGCTTCACTAAATGACTTGATTTTGCTTGGGAGGACTGAGTTGTCACCTGTATCAATATATTTTGCAGCAAAAGCAAGTATTTTTTCTAATGCTTGGTATGGTTTGAGTATTTTTCTGTGGCCACCTTCCTTCTTACCTTTGCTATCATACTTTCCTTGTCATTACTGCATTTTTTAGGCAGAAGTGTCTTAGCACAGATCGTATTTACCTCCCCAAACTGGACTTAAGAAAGATCAGCTTCCTTCTTTGTGCAGAGTTTCAGAGTCCAGCTGAAAGTGTAGCTACCATACCTGTTAGTTGTCAGAAACACTACTGTATTGAATGTTTTTCTTCCAGATTGTTGCATACCAGTATTCATCTACAATTGGACTTAATGATAGACTTCATTTGTCTATACTGCTCTTAAACTGTAGCACACCACAGAGTATAGTTCAGTCCTGAATTTAGTTGAAGTCTTTAATGTAGTTTTCATGCTATTTATTAGTACTGTTACAAAAATGGGGAACTGGGTTTAATTAGAGTCTATAGAGCTGTAAAATGAATTGATGGAGAAGCAGAAAGAGGGAAGTTTAAGCATGAGTTTATCATTAAGTGTGTACATGATAGTGCACATCTTCACAGGGTAGCTGGCTGTCTTCTGAAAGAAGTTCAGGTGGGATGCTGAACAAGAAAGTTTTGGATTTTGGTTGTTTTGTGGGGTTTTTTTCCTTTTTAAATGTATGTTATCAGGCAAGCTCTATGGAGGGCGGGGGGGGGGAAGCCTATTCTGTTCTAATACAGGTTTGGCTGCAAGATTTCCAAGGGTTTTTTTGGAGGTACCATGTAAAAATGTCTGGTTCTACATACAGCTAAATGCAATTAATAGGGTTTTCCCTAGCAAATTTTAAGTCTCTGGTTTTCTGAAGGCTATATCTGGTAGCTTCCTAAAGAATTTTGTCAGTATGCAGAGCAACGTTTGCATTCTGGTAGTCAAACTGTTCAGTGCCAGCTCTGTTAAAGAGTTGTGTTAAAGTTTGCAGAGTTTAAACTAGATGTTTAAACTCTGCCAGTTTAAACTCTCCCGCCCCCAGTCTTAGGTCAAAGCCAATCCCTTCCATCACTGGCAGCAAGAAAATTCCTTGTCCACTGAAATTATCTCAATTCCTTTTCTTTACATTAAGGCAGCAGTTCAGCCAGTTTTTCCTCGGTATGATTCTGTTACTTTGTCAATAATCTTATGGTCCTTCTGTGACAATTTGTAAAAAGTCCTAAAACCTGTAGAGTTCTGGATGATAGTTCTAGTAAGATGTTTGAGCCAATGAATTTAAGTCACTTGTCCCTGTTGATTTCTCAAATACCTCAATCTTCTGAATCTTTTTAAGGAACTTGGTTACTAATCGTCTGGCCATAAATATTTCTGTAGCTTTAAGTAGCTGGATCACATAGGTGTCTAACAGAAATCCAGTATTTTGCTACTCTTAACTGGTTAAAAACAGAATTTCTACAAAAGATGTTATTTCAAAACATCTGTTAGTTTGTTGCAAATTTCTTTCATTAGATTGAAATGTCTGTTAGTGATGCCTGTTACCTACTGAGAGCAGAGTAGTAACACTCTTAATAACAGTAAAAAGAAAAGGCACAATTTAATGAGGAAGCTATAGCAAGGAGGATGAATTAAAATCAGGTAAATTAATTACTAATGCAGAAATGCAATGGTAAAATAATTGTGTAAATCAGTGTCAGATTTTTTTTTCCTGCGAGTTATACAGAGCAAGACACAACGGTGTATAAAAGCATTAGTAGCTTTCTTATAATTATTTATGCAAAAGGCATTGAGACTGCAGAGAGAAACTAGCATATGCTGTACTGACTATTTATGTACTGTAAAATTTAATCTCTACTTGTGACCCCACTCACAACTGACCCATTGAGCCAGATGTGTTGTGACTTTTTTTTTTTTTTTTTTTGTTACATGGAACAGTAAAACTAGTAGCCTGGGTCCTCCAGATCATCACTGAGGGTTTTTTGAACTCTAGTTTTTATATAAATATTTAACATCTTTTCCCCACTCCCATTCAAAAAATGTTGTCGGTTTTCTGGTTGTTTTTTGTTCGTTGTTTTTTTTTTAACTGTGTTTGTTTTTACTTCATAGAGGATGTTTGTATAATGCCATTCTTTGCTGTGAGTTCCAAACAGGTTACAGATTAAAGAAAAAAAAAAATAGGAAATATAATCTTAATTTGGTGCACATTTGAAAAGACTCCATTTTTGTAGTCACACAGCTGTGTGTGTATTTATCCCTGTGTATGTATGCCTATATAAATACATAGGTATATATGCGTGTATAGTCCAGCTCTTAAAATTGAGTTGTCCTTAGCAGTTTATCACCTTTAGCATTCCATCTTTACTTCCAGATGTGGTTATAAGTTGTGGGACAATAGTTCACCTGTGGATATCTGTATTTGCAACAGTTCCCTGTAGTAGTGATAATGAACTGTTTTTCTTCTTAATGCAAAGGCAGATTACCGTCGTAGTCTCCCCCACCTTGCCCCCCTTTCTTAATTTCTTTTTATTAAAATCCATGTCTTGGAAACAATTTTCTACTAAGTTCTAATCATCTTTACGTTTTGCTTCCAGTAGGAATTGGAACTGAAATTATTCATCCACTTCTCCAAGCCTTTTGAAAAGTGACTAAATGCAACTGAGTCAGATTGTCTGTGGGAATGAAGTGGCTGGGAGAATCCAAGAACATGGTGGTGAATGGCAGGAGAAGTGGAAGCAAGTCGTCTAATGAACACGCGCAGAATCAGACCAAATTGCAGCACGCGGGAAAGGAGAATCCAAAGTCGGGCAAAAATGGAGTTGAGAGAAGATCAAGCAGATGTATGTACATGTTTATGTAGCTTAGGTACTGGATGTGATTTGTCTATCAATTGGCAAGTCAGGCTTCTGTCTTGTCTGAATTCACAGATGAGGTCTGCATTCAGCATATAGCTGTCATCAGAAGCATTAATTACATTTCTATTTGTTGGATGTGTTAACTCACTTCAGAAATATAGATCTCTTCAGATCAGTTTAAAAGTTATGTGAGAATAACTGAATGTAAATAATTTTGAACTGGTATAAGTATAAAATACATGATTGTCACAAAGTGAGAGCTGGTGTGATTGGAAGTGGATAACATATAATTTGAATTATTAGCCCAACTTTTAGTGAATGCACATGTAGAAGTAAACTCTATTTTGAATGAAGCTATATATATCAGTAGTCATTATGAAATGGTTTTAAGGAACATGGATTTTTATTTCCACTATTGGTCTGGGATGAAGGACTAAATACAAATTCAGAGAAAGTCCTTTATTCAGATTTTGGGAAAATCAGGTTTGAAATTTTCATGGCTTCATCATGCTTATAGGTAAGAAATTTTAGAGGCAGGCTTGACTGAACTGTGTAGTTTGGAAAGATGCTTGTAGTTGAAGAGGGGGAGAGAGAAGGAAACCAAAGTTAATTAAGGACACCCATAAAATATATTCTAAAATACTTTGTCCATTGGTTGCTGCATAAATGAACAAAAGCAAGAGTGAAAAATGAACTGTGCTCCTGCTTCTTCAGGTATTTTATCATCTTCCTTAATGGTTCTAATTTTTTTGTCTCCAACCTGTGGCTGTCTGTTCCCAAGTGTAGCTGGGCTTTATAACAGTCCTTAAGTGATATCTAATTTATGCTCTCTTATTTGCAGGTAGCGGTGCTTCAGGATTTGAGGGTCAGAGTCGTTATGTGCCTTCCTCTGGAATGTCTGCCAAGGAACTGTGTGAAAACGATGACCTAGCAACTAGTTTGGTTCTTGATCCCTATTTAGGTTTTCAGACACACAAAATGAATACTAGGTAACTTGTCTTTATTTTTCTAGAAAAGAACTGATCTTCTTAGTTGATGTAATCAGAGCAAAACTGTGGAATTTCTTGCATGTTTACAAAAGTCTGAAAAAAGGCAATTTGTGAGTAGCTTCTGCCTTTAAAATGGTGTTGCATGTGAGACTGGAACTGAGAGCTCTGTGGCAGCGTGTATTTGTAATGCCATCATAGGTCTTTCTATTAGCCCTTGCGTGTTTATGCTGTAGAACAGGTTGTTAATAGACACTATTTCCTAGCTTAAACATTAGTTAACTAATCGTAAGTTTTAAACCATTTGTTACTTGAAATATTTTAAAGACAGAAGTTAGTTTTTGGGGACTTTTCTGTTTATTTGCCTGAGTACCACTTGAGCTTAAGTTCTTGCAGACCCATGCTGAAGGAATGCTACTCAGATATGTCTGTATGTATAAGATAAATTAACATGCACACTGGGAACTTGCTTACCAGAATTGCACATGCTTTTACACTGTTAAGCACCTGTCTGAACGCTTCTGGTCTAAATTCAGTGTTGTCTTAGGGCTTAGATGTTGCATGCTTCTTCCTGTTTTACAGGCGTGCCACTGATTATAAGTATATTCTATAGGTTTTGTTTGCATGCAAGATCTGCGTTGCTAGCTTAATGGAGAAGCTATATATAAATTATAAGTTCCTGAGGACAGGAATTGTGTGCTGCTTGTTATACAATAACAAGAGCTGAGGTTTCCAGGCAGCCTATCATGGGAAACAGGCTGCTCAGCCCTTAAAACTGTTGCTGTGGCTATTTTTAAAGAAGAACAGCTTACCTGTGCAGTATGGTCACATAACCAGAATATCAGTTAAGTAGATTTTTTTGTATGTATGTAACAAGCTAATTAATTGCTTCAGAAATGACTGCTAGGTTAATTGATGTTGTCATGTAACGTAAATGGTTGCTAGTATAACCTGACAGCATGAGTTGCATGTGAAATTGCAGCATTGTGGTCCTCTTAACTGCAAAGACTTACTCCAAAGAGATTTTTCTTTATGCTGGAGAGTGCAACAGCCATCTTTGAGGATTGCTTGGTTTCTTCCTGTTCCATCCATGCTATTGGTTATAATAGCACATTATCCCCAAAACAGTGCCTAGGTAGATACTCTTACAGTTCAGTTTGGAGTGTCTTTGTATTTCTAGTAGTTAATTGAGCTAAATATATATGCTCAAAAGGCTTTTTTGTTTTGTTGCATGAATGGTAGTCTACAGGTTGTGCATAGGTAGTTAATTCTATGCTTTTTGCTAAGGAAATGACGTATTCGTTGTTTAATAGTTGGAGAAGCTACTTTCATAAATGTTTTCTACTGATATGTTTTCAACACCTAAAATACTTTTTAATTACTAATTTGAATCAAAAGACTACACAAAGGCTATCATCATGTATTTCTTCCTTTCTCAGACTTGGAGAACAGTTACAGGCAGTCTTCAAGGACAATAGTTAATAATCTTGGAGCACTATGGGAAATACTTAGGTGAGGCTTACAACTTCTACCAGAAACACATCGTCTTGCCTCTTTCATAATGTCCTGTTGAGAGAGTTTCTACTGTTGCAATGAAATAAAATAAAGGCATCAGCATAGTTCTTGTTTATCTTTTTGGTACAGTGATGTCATCTGCTTGTTATTGTAGCTGTGTCACTTAGATCATCTTCCTTCCATCTAGTAAGCTGTAGTCTTTCTAGAGCTCCTGAGATTTATTGTTGTTGTATGGCATTGAGGGAAGGCAGGAGGAAAGCAAATATGAAAAGACTAGACCATTTTCAAAATACCAGATGCCAATACCCAAGTACATGATTGTAGTAGAAATTAAGATTTACAGCTTATGTTTGGGCATCTTCTGCTTCAGTGTGGTGAAGTCATATTAGCCCCATAGTTTGTGCATTGAGGTGTGCTTAAAACAACCATTTATGATGGCAGGCCAGTATTTTCTGTTCCCTTGTTCTGATTTGTCTGGAGACATATTGTGGAAGTGATTGTGCCAGCATTCTACTTTCCTGTTGGAAACACATAAGAGGTTTGTGTTTTTGCAACTAGTAGCCCAGCATAAGTTGATGACCACTTACTGAAGTTGTACTTTACCTTACCTTTGGAAGCCGAGTCTGTATTTTTGAGTGTGTGTCTTCTATATAAGCACTTTCTGTACTTCATTCATTCCTTTAGTTGAAAAGTTTGTAAAGACCTCTTGTTTTGCCCAGAGTATATTGATTAGAGGAAAACTCGTAACATTCTAGTAAAATATCAAGGTTATTGTTGGAACATCTTTGTTTTCATCTTCTTTATACTGAATTAGTGATCTTATGGTAGAGTGGTGACAAGAACATGATTGTTATTTTTCTTTTTCTGGGAGCCAAAAAATAAGGTCCTGCAATTCCTGAATGCCCTCCATCTTGGGAATTGGGCTATTAGCTCTGTAAGCTGTCAAGTCAATAATGTCTGAGGGAGGTGAAGACTAGTTCTCAAAAGATTACAGTCTGATCTCCCAATGAATTTGTCCAGTGTTCTGAAATACCTTCTTGTCACCAGGGATTTGATGGACAGCGTAAAACGTAGCTGTGGAAATGTCTTCAGTGACTTTATCCAAAAGTAACTTTTTTATCCTCTTCAATTTCCAAGAGAAAGCAGGTTGTTTTCAGAGCTTCTGGCCCTTTTTGCAGGCCCTGTAGTCATTCTTTCATCAAAGTGACTCTTACCTCAACAAAATAATAGATTAGCAGTTAATTTAAAAAAACAAAACAAAACAAACCCCAACTAACCCAAAACTAAAAACATGTGTTAGGAACTATTATTCTGTAAAGTATAGCTGCTCTAAGAGGCTTTGCTTCTTGTAGAAATCCTGTTATATCTGATTTTTTTTTTTTTTTTGTGACAATGGCTATCCTAGCTGTAAGATTTACTTAGTCTTGCATTCCTGTCCTTTTTGTAAAAACAAAACTGATTTTGCAAGCCATTACTTCCTAGGTTGAAGGTTGTCTAACACTAGAGATTAAAACTGACACTTGTAAAAAGCCAAGTGAAGTCTTGTTTATCTTACCATCTCTTATTTCAGTTGCTTTTCCCTAGGCTGAGTGCTGAATCTTGAAGTTGCATGCCTTAATGGCTAATCCACTCTTTACTATCTTGCATATAAATGTGTTAGTATTTAAACCTTAAGTCAGACTCCTAATCATATTGCTACTGTTACCAGTCACTGTTGTTTCCTGGTTCCCTAAAGCACCAGCATCATGCTGGGGAATACTGACAGCAGTTCCAATGTCTTTCTAAGTTTGCAAGTGATTTAGGAAGTCGAACACATTGTAGTCTGGTTTAGGAGAATCTAGGGGTGTTTCCTAACTCCATATTGCCACTTTCAGTGAAGTTAAACTGGTGTGTGGTGTGGGTGGTTTTGTCTGACAATGTGAGACTAAAGGACCAAGTTTTAAGAATTTCCATGTTTTCCATAGCAAATGTGAAGTGTTTGGGGTTGATGTGTACAGGAATCTGGTTTCTCGCAACACCGCACCAAGAGCAATTGCTGGCCTTGTGTCAACCATCAGTCATTCCTCAGCTTGACAGAGTACGTCACTCTTTGTCTCTTAGAGTCACTGAGAGCAATAGACAAAAAAGGCAAAGCAATTCTATGTCACTTGCATTCATGAGTCTGAGCTGAATCTCTTCTGCACTCCTTAGGTCATTTCAATATAATAAAGGGCTCAGAATTCATCTTGAACGGGATTTGGAGGTAGAACAAATCATGTGGCTTCTGCTAAATAAGTTTATGTGGCCATATAGTTCAACTTCAGTGTTGTAGCACTATGGAGATACTGGATTAGAGATGAACAGCTCTTACGTAGTAATACCCTGTTTCAAAACAAAGCTTTTACGTTCTTGAGACCTCCGTGTCTGTGTATTTTCCAAAATGATTTTGTTTGACTTTTCTGTAAAATCTACTTTCTCCACTATTTTTTATTTTTACTGATAATTTAATTCAGTAAAGTCCTTAGCTTGTTCCTGGCTGTCTTCCTTCGCTGTGTGTAATTGCACACAGTGATTACATTGGAACTAACTGTTATGATGATGATGAATGTTTTGAATGAAGAAAAGAAGTCACAACCAACATCCCCCCCCTCCAACTCCCTCAGAAAAACAGACCACACCACTCCAAACCAACACCCACCACCACCTTACTCTTACACAGTTTTTCTAGTTGGAACTTTAACTTCAATAAAACCTGTTCTGTCTCCAAAAGATGGAGTGGCTTGCATCCAGTAGTTGTGGTAACTGCTAAATTAAATTTACCGTGTGGAGTGTCAGAATAGGAATGAAGGACAGTGTTGGGTTTTTAGGTTACTTTGTCTCCTCCATATTTTTTTTTTAAAAAAGCATTTATTTTTTTATTGAAAAAAGCTTATTAAGAAGAAGGAAATTATGTGGCTGTTAGAATTTTTCTTTTTACTTCTCTTCTAGGCTGTATTGGAATTTTGACCACATTGGTGCATGTATAGTTTCAGTTTAAGAAATTTAAGTAATGTGGATTACTTTCTTCATTAAAAATACCAGTTTGAACTTTGGCCTTTGAAGAATGTGAGGTTTTTTTTCCAGATAACAACACTGGAGATTAAACACAGAACAAGTTGATTTTTATGTAACTAGCTTTCAAGATACTCATACCTACAGGGTTGAGTGGAGGGGAAGCCAAAATGTGCGTTACCCAAATAAATTGTTTCCACTTACTGTAAGTAGATAATATTCAACTCTTGTTGTGCTCTCTTGAATGCTTAACAGCCTTGCAGTTTTAGCTTTTGTGCTGGATCTCTGGTATTAGATGAACAGTAACTTGCTGTCTTTCCATAGCCACTTAAATAAAAATATCATCCAGACAAAGTGCCTGCTGTTAAGAGGCAAATGGGATGCTATGTTTTGATAAATTCACTCTTCTTGATGTTCCCTGGTCAGAAGTTAAGAAATAGGTTTAGAAGTATAACTCTTTATACTCTTTAGTGTAACTCTTTAACGGGTACACTATGGAGAGTTCCATACTGGATCTTTTGCAGGATCAATTTATCCTTTTTGTTCAAATTCACTGCTCTCAGTGACTGTGACTGAGCAAGGTACTGTGCTTCTGAACTTACCAGAAACTCTCCTTTAACTTCCTTTATAGGCAAGCATCTCACTGACCTTTGGCTTTATACCTTGGAGTTTCAAGATTCTTTAAGTATTCCTGAGGTAAGAGAAACTTGAGAGAGAGAAAGAGCTTTGCTTCCCCAAGCCATTTTTCTACATCTTCTTTGTTGAGACCACCTCACTTTGCCCTTAACTGGGATAAGATAATCTTCTAGCTGATTTTGAAATTGCAATAGCCATAGCTTTTTTGGATCTTGTTGACTAGGGGAAAAAAAAATATTTCCTAGGGAAGTGTGGAAAGTTTCTATTCTGCAGCTTTCAGGAAGGACTAGTATTATTTCTTTAAAGATACTGTGATAGCTGAGTTTTTCATTCTTATCTTACTTATAACAGCAGACTGTTTTGCAGCAGACTCCATGTTCTATGAGACCTGACCCCTGAAGCTGTTTGTAGGGTGGCTCAAGGAGTCTGTCCCTGAGACCACATTCAAACACCAGAGTGTCTTGTTCAGTTTCCATGATGGAATGTAATAAAGGTACTGTTCATAGGAACAAACAAGAAGTCTCGATTAACAATTCTGATTTTAATTGACTCTGTTTAGAGACTGGGTTGGTTGGTTTGTTTTGTTGGTTTTCTTGTGCTCTTTCTATCTCTATCTTTCTCTTTTTTGATCTATTTTAATGACACTTAAAAGCCAGTTTCTTTGGCGCAGTTTGTGTTTATACATTTAGCTGTGGGGTCTTTTCAGGCTGTCTTCATGGTGGTGCTCAAAAACAGTCAAGGTAGACTCTTCCAGCAGATGCTTTTTTTTTTTTTTTTTAAATGTTGTGTAAATGAGGAAGCCCTGTAACACCAAAATAATAGTATTTAAGTTTGCTTCTCAAAACTGATTGGCTTTTTGGTAGGTAGTGCTGGGAAAGAATAAACTGCTATTTCATGATACTTCTAGGAGAAAGGAAGTGTCTATCAGCAGACCCTCAAATTCTTAAGGAACACTCAACTTCTTGACTTTCTTGACATACTGGCTTGTTCAGTGTCTCAAATCAGAAAGTACCTTTTAAAGTATATATGAGACACACTTATGAAGGATTCTGGGTTGTGTTATTCTGGATTAGCTCATAAGCTTTATATGCTCTTGGTACAGTTTACATATGTTGTTGAGCTGTGAACAGCTCACTAAGGCTCAGGGATCAAAGTGTCATTCTGTTTCATTCATTTGGGAACCCTTGAACTGAAATGCTGTACATCATGATATTGGTTTCAGCATCTTTCCATGTGGACACTTCTTGCTTGTTTGGATTCCTGTTCTTTCTCATTATCTCTGTCTTGTCACCATGTAAAAAATATCAGTACAATGCTTTGATAGAGGTGCTGCAGAAGGTCCTCGGTATTAATTTTTGAACCCTTGGGTGCCAAGACTTGTGTTCTTTTTTAAACCCAGTTCCTGTTTCAAGTTTCAAATGCCTGGCATACAGCGTGACATTCATTTGACATTTTAATGTTTTGGGGCTTTTACAATGTCTTCACCTCCTTCCTGTTTCCAGCCTTCTTTTTGGCCTTTTCAAGACTTGGGCATACACTAACTATTCTGCTTCTCAGGAATGATACTACATGAGTTTCTGCTAGACAACATAAAGGTATTCCACCAGCAGTGTGGAATGCTTGAGACAAGAACATAGAAACAGCTGCTGAATATGATCCATAGAGGTATGCGGGTGACTTTTAAAAAGGTTGGGGCCAGGTTCTGAGCTACCCAAGGTAGCTAGTCAGGTAGACATCTAGTCAGCCTCTGAGAATGGTATGTTGTGAAAGACCTGAAATATAAGCATCACTTTGGGGCTATAAGATGTTTTTCTAGTTGCTAGAAAATGCAAGGTGTTGATTCTTTTTCTGTAGGTCTTGAAAGCCACTGTTTAAGCTTAGCATCTGCCCTGGTGCTAATGCAATTTTGAATGTGATGGTTTTTCCACCTATCTTTGCTCCTGCATGTGACTTAGCTAAAACAAAAAAAGGTGCATTTCAACATATATCACAAAATGTAAGGGAGAGGGCAATCATTCATTTAGCCCAGCAAGAATAAATATAGCTGAAGACCAATTTTAGCTGTAAATCCTGTGACTTTTCCTCCTGTTAATGTTTGCAGATAAAGATCTAAACAAAATGTTGACCTGTCACGATTGTGCATATTGGTGTGCTTTGTACTTCTCATGATGTAAGTACAGTTGGGTCCTTGCTGGGAAAACTGTTTCTGATTGAAACTGCAAATGATACTAAGTCCTGTTCTGAAACTAGTCAGGTTCAGTTCAGGCTGTATCATTTTAAATTCCCTTCACGTCTGAGGAAGCTCTGTGAGTTATGACTATCAGATCTGGGAGAAGTCTTTGTTTTTGCAAGAACTGGGAGATATTCTTCTTGTATCTAACTGGCAAGTTGAGAGAAACAAAATAATAACGATCAAAAATAAAAATGATTATGTCCTCTGTAGGCTGCAGGGAGTTTTCTTCCATGATGAGGTCTCAGCAGCTTGCTAGGCAGTTAGCTTTTTGGGGAGATAAGTATATTCTTTATTAAAGAACTTGATTTGAAGCTTCTTGACACAGTATGTACTACAATTCTAAGTGGACATCTGTGTCTTGACTGACTCTTGATATCTTGTTAGATGTCATCCTAGCCAGAAGAAAACTTACCTAATATCTTTTCAGAACTACTTACTGTATGTAATTCTCTAAAAGCTCACAGGTTTATACTGATAATTTTTGCCATATTCAAAAAGATGTAAAAGATTGGTTAGTCATTATATTACAAGGAAATTTTTGAGATGGAGAATGCAGAGATGATGTGTAAAAGCAGTAGCATGGAATGCTGATAACCTGCACTGCTGCCGGAAGTGATACTGCTGTTAGGAGGTCTTTATTGTATCAGGAGCATAAATACAGCATTTTACTTCTAATGAAGGAAACTGAATCTTCATCATTATTACTTATTTCTGATTAAAATCTTGCTATTTTACAAGGTAAAATAAAATTGGGATGTGTAACACTAGGGTATTTTGTTTCCTTCATACAAGTAGCAAATCTTATTTGGTCATCTGAGAAGTTACTTGCAATGTTCAGCGTTCTGAGATGAGGATAAGCCAAGTGATATGGTAATTTAAAAAACAGGGTATCAGTGAGGGAGTTGATGAAGTTTCCTTCCATCAACTTCAAGAATTTGTTTCCTCTTGTTTACTTTTGTCATCAAATACAGACTTCATTTGGTAAGTAAGAGGAAATAAAATCATCATGGTAACATACTTCAAGCACCAAGTAATGAGACTTAGCCATATGAACTTAATCAAAATCTGTTAGCTTGTTTAACACTTTTGTCATATGCTGTGTAAGAAAAAGGTGTGAGCTGTAAAAGGATCTGTAGAAAACTCTTCCTCATGACCCTAGAAAATTTTTGTCCTTGTGAAGAGTCCCCTGGGGTGTGTTGTACACTTAAAAGTACACACACCCCACCTCTGCCCCAAAGTGGGGTATATATGGGTATGTGCTCAATCAAAGGCAATTTATAAAGATTCAACATAATCTCTGTTTAAATTCTACTTTCTCTTGATGGTTTTGCAGCTCAGAAATGGAGCTTCTGCTTCTTGTAGTCATACAAGTTTTTTCTGTAACCATTTTTTTTCCTATTGAAGATAGGAAGATCTCAAGCTTTGGAAAGAAGGCAGAATTCCCTGCTAATGTACAGGGGTTTGTTTTCATATTTGTATCTACCTGTCATTTTCAGCTATTTGTTTCCTATAGCAAATATTTTGGGGAATAATTCTTACAATCACACTAACTTGTGGAGCTTTAGTCTTCCACAGATATAGTATCTATGCTGTGTGTTACTATTTATAGATACTTCTTGTGTAGTCATTGAGGTGTGTTTTATATGAATGCAAATGTTAAGTTTGCAATCTACGTAAACTCATATAGTGGATTTGTCAATATAATAAGGCTTTGGATTGGGCAAAAGTTGATTTGAAATTACTCTTCAAGATAGTTCTGCATTGCTTCTGTTTTGAGATTTCTTAATTGGTCTTTTCAGTTGCACAGTCTAATTATTTGATACCTATTTAAAAAGTTGAGTGTAGTATGTGAGGTTGTAGAGGGCTTAAAGTAAATTTATTAAGAAAGTAAGGACAGTAATACTATTATGTAGAAAAAAGCAGCTAAAGAACTAGTATAATACGCATTGAAAACAGTGAAATACTATTCTGTGTTGGTAAACCTTATCAGAGATTTCTTTTATAAATAAATTGTGTGTCTCAGCAGAATGGACGGTTTTGACGTTCCAAGTAGTATGCTTGGCTTTACCACACCTCCATCATTACCTCAGGAAATGAGGTCCTGTGATTTGAGTACATAATGGTCAGTTTCTTTATGCTAGGAGTTAAATATTTATATGGCTAGCAAAAGAACTCTGACTGTGAATAACTTTGAGGAAGAATTGAGAATGAATAACAGTGGACTGGAATAGCTTTATTATTTATTTCAGATTTCGACCTATTAAAGGAAGGCAAGAAGAACTAAAAGAGGTGATTGAACGTTTCAAGAAAGATGAGCACTTAGAAAAAGCCTTCAAGTCCTTGACGTCAGGTGACTGGGCCCGGCACTATTTTCTTAACAAGAACAAAATGCAGGAAAGGTTGTTCAAGGAACATGTAGGTGTATTTGTAATTAATGTGCTTTTTCAGATGGTTGAAAGGCTAAGAAAATGTAAACATTTCTTAGGAATGTAGCAGTAGTAAAGGAAAATAATCCACTGCTCTGTAACATGTTATTGTTTGATTGCTTTTAAAGAGAAACTTCCTTTGTTTTTTAAAACCCAACTAGCTTTTCTCTCCCCCCCCCCCCCCCCCCTTTTTTTTTTTTTTTTTTTTTTTTTTGAGTTAACTTACCACTACCTTTTATTTAATACACGTGTAGAAAGGAAAACACATTTGCTCTTTTGTTGTTGGCTTAAGTCATAAGGAGAAGAGAGAAGACCTACTTCTGGGAGTTTCAAGGACTTCTTTCATTCTTTGGAAGGGTTCCCTCCCTTTTTGTTTGTTTTGTGTTGTTTGTTGTGTTTTGTGGTTTGGGTTTTTTTGTTTTTGTTTTTTACTTACAGCTATTGTAAATCCAGTTGTGTGACAAAGAAAGGTAAAGGAAAAGGGAGAAGCCTTGCTACCTCAAAATACCTTAGTTGTTTTGGGTATAGGGGTTTTATGTGGGAGTGTTATTCCCCTTTCTCCACTTTTGACACCCCAAATCCATTTTCTATGTAGCATAAAGGATGTTGACTCTGAAAGTTGCAAGGTAATAATAGTAATTTAAAAAAACAAAACAAAACAAAACAAAACAAAAAAAAAAAAAAACCACACACACACCACAAAAAAACCAAAAACCCCCAAAAAAGCCCCAAAACCAAACAAAACCCAAACACCACTCCTTCAGGAATGAGTGCGTTGTTTTCAGACACAACCAAAAGGAATTTGGCCTGCTTTACAGTGAATCAAATCTAGTCGTGTAGAAAAAAGTAGACAGCAAATTCTGCTTTCCCAAAGTGTTTTTTGAGTAATACAACTGCACTTTTAACTATAAAGAATTGATCCAGCGATCCCTGAATTCAGTATCTAGATTTGTAATGGAAGTAATATCTTTTTCAGAACTGGAAAGAATAAAATTTGATCCTGTAGATTGTTAGGTCTCGGTGGTCCTTGAAGATCTGAGAAGAATTTTTGAATGCAACTATTCAGTTACTTTAAGAAGAAATTATCCATTTTCATTGGTTGGGCCAATTTTATACCATCTGAGGCATCGTTAATTTTCTTTAAACTCTTTGGATAGTCATGTTATCTGTGTCGGGATTGCTGCAAGTCACTTGAAGAAATAAGATTAACATGTGTATAGCTAAAACTTATAATCAGGAATGCATTTCAGCAAACATCCCATTGCAATATCAATTTTTTGTATGTCTTTTTTGTGCAGTTCGCTGACTTTCATTATTTTTATATAAAGTTTCTCACTGCTTTTGTTTGGCTTGTAACAGAAAAGTACTTTTTTCTTTCATTGCAGGTATTTATTTATTTACGAATGTTTGCAACTGACAGTGGGTTTGAGATACTGCCTTGTAATCGGTATTCTTCTGAGCAAAATGGAGCTAAAATTGTTGCAACGAAAGAATGGTAAGAAATACAGTTTACTCTTGCATTTTATTTTTTGTAATTTATTTTGAAAGGTTCTAAAAAGATAATAAATATGATTCAGAATTAAAACTCCAAGCAATGAAATACAAAGTTTTGTATTTTTACTTACAAGTTTTATTTGGCGTCTGTTTTTGCTAAGTACTTAAAACACATCTGTAGACGTTCCTTCACATACTTGGATGTAGCCATACAGTTTTCAGTGTACAAGGGAGGTTTTTTCTTGTTTTCAGTCAAATAATTATTTTCCTCTAATCATGAGTTATTGGCCTCCTGTGAGAAACATGACCATGTCAAGAATCACATTATGCTGGACTTGTTATACAACAAATAATTGTGCGGGAAATGAGTTTTTCACCTTTGTGAAACTGAGGGCTGTTTGCATATTTTGATTGTGCAAGGTAAATCTCTTCTGGATACACAAAGCTGGAACCCCGGTGTATTTTCTCCATCTCCTTTTGGCACATCTGAGTTTCATTATAAGAGTCTGTGGCGGCACCAGCAGATCCCTGGGTTAATTCAGATTTAAAAATAAATTTTCCCCTTCCTTCCCTCCCTCCCATAATTTATATTTGTTTTGCTTCGTGGCAGTATGCACTCATAACAGCACATCTGAGATGATGATATGCTATAATGTGTGGGCTAGGATTGAGTGGCTAGACGTTACGCTGGCAGCATACCAAGTAAGCATGCTGTTACTGTGGGGCTACAGTCTCAATGTGTAGGAGAGTAAGCTTTAAGAAGGTTGAGGCCAGTTTCTAGCTCTTCATGACTGTGGCTGGCAGTTCCACAATCACGATATAATCAATTTGGGGTGGGTGTTTGGTTTTGGTTTGGGTTTTTGTTTTTTTTTTTCCAGTTCGAATTCTCCACTTGGCTGATCCTTTGGGGTGTAAGCTTTGTATTTAGGTGTGTTGAAAACAGATTAACTTTTCATGCTCAAACTCTTGAGTGACCTGAGAGAGAGAGCAAGACAGAAGGGCTGCTTCTTAACCCTGCCAATATCCGGAGAACTGATAGTTCTCAGCATTCTCTGTAAAAAGAGAATTTTCCCCTTAAAAGGCTTGGCTTTTAGTTTGTATCCTTTGTGTATATTTAGTGTCTCCATATTCCTCTGCATCAGAGTAATCTGCCCAAAATTTGGAATGGCCACTCTAAAGAGCAGTGGAAACAATGCCCTTGCAATATAATGGAAATTGTGTGCCCCTTACTAGGCTGAGTATTCATTGCCTCTGATCTGCTGTATTTATGATGGCAGATTGTCTGTCTGTACATGAAAGCATCAAGGTTTTGTTGAGTTTTGTTAGTTATTGTGTCATCCTCTCACCCCCCTAAATGGTCTATTTCAAGAACCAGCTTGATGCTGAAGAACTACACATGAGAGAGGAAAACATCTTGTGTGGATTGTGGCCTTTTTTCAGAAGCCATGGAGTTCTAAGCATCTTCACTGTACTGTGTTTTTCTGGCCAGAGGAAGTAGTGTAGGAAATGCAAATGCAGCTGGAGGAAGTCAAAATGTCTTAAGTGTTGATGGGGAGAGTGTGTACAACTGAAAAAAAATCTTGCTTTTGGTTTTAGCAACAGTAGAAACTGAGGTAATCAACTTGCAATTTCTTGCTTGCAGTCTCAGGAAATTGTAGAAACAATGGTGGTAATGTCTGTCAGAATTGATGTAATTGTTTCTATACAGTAGCATAAAAACATTTATTTCATGTCTGATAAAAAGTCTATTTAGCCTAATATCCTGTCTCTAACTGAATTAAAACATGAAGCTTATAGGGGTTGAGAAATGGTTTACAAAACACTTCCTGTTATTGACAACTTTTCTTCTTGTGAAATTACTTTGTAACTTTTGCATATGTATTATTATTTCTGCTACCCTTTTTATATTAAAGGAAACGAAATGATAAAATAGAATTACTTGTGGGCTGTATTGCTGAACTATCAGAAATGGAAGAAAACATGCTGCTGAGACATGGGGAGAATGACTTCAGTGTCATGTATTCTACACGGAAAAACTGTGCACAACTGTGGCTTGGTCCTGCAGCATTTATCAATCATGGTGAGTAGTGAATACAGGAAGCATGTGGAAGGGCATAAGCAATTCTGCTCGGAAGTGTTATTTGATGTGAGCTGAACAACACAGGACCTTAAAGAAAATGTTTGAATCTGGCATACTGTATTACTGTAGGACAAAATCCTGTTGGTATTTTCCCAGACCAGAGCTAATCTGCTGTGAACTGGGAAACTCATGGAAGGCTCTAGGAAGTGATGCCTTCTTTCTTCAAAGAAACTTTGGAACTGGCAACTAAATTAGTGGAGTATATTGTGGGTTACCTTGAATTCTTTGTGAATTCAGTCAACAGTAACGTACTTCTTAGGTGAACTTCTTATGCCTTCTTGAACCTTTTGCACAGAAGCTTAATTGATTCTGTTTCATCTGTATGCTGAAGGAAAAACAGGTAGGATTTGAGATAAACTCTATTACCTTAAAGAGGAGGGAAACCGAACATTTGTGATAGCATAGGGAAGAACTCAGAAACCAAACTATATCAAAATAGGTATCTTTTGATGTATAGCTTGGTGCAGTACTAACATAACTCCCAGTGTTTAGTTGAGATTCTACAGTTATTGAAGTCAGAGTGAATCCTTACTTTAGATATCTACAACTATTCATGTTTCAGGTCTTATCAACAGTTAATTGACTTTATCTTTTGGACCTTTTTCAGATTGCAGACCTAACTGTAAGGTAAGCAAGAAATTAAAAGTAAATAAATAAAGCACCCCATGTTTTTTTCCCTTTGTCCCTGCACCTTTTCCTTCCCAACTGTGATAATTTTTTTTTCTTACTCAGATACTGTTCAACCTTAATGCTTAAATTTTTTTTTTTTTTTTTTATTCCTCCCCTTCTTGTCATCTCCTTCCCCAGTTTGTATCAACGGGCAGAGATACAGCATGTGTAAAAGCTCTAAGAGATATCGAACCTGGAGAAGAAATCTCTTGTTACTATGGAGATGGGTTTTTTGGAGAAAATAATGAATACTGCGAATGTTACACCTGTGAAAGGTATGCATTGATGTAAATAAGTTTCAAATGGAGTTGGGCATATTCATGATATATTTTGTGAAACCAAAACCCTTGAGTATGAGTACTCAGACTTTTGGACGTGTTATAATTGCTTCCTAGCTCTTTGTTGTAATGATTTTTTTAATGCTGTTACTGAAAATAATCATGTTTCCTGAGAACTCTTGCATTCTGGTTTTCTTTTGATTCTGTGTTCTGGAGATAGTCCAAAATGAGAATAACAAAAAAGAAATGTAGATTCTTAAAAGTACTTGTACTGAATAAAGTAGAATTGGAAGAAAAAGCAGTTGTAGCTGCTACAAGACCGTTAGCATCTGAACCCCAACTTTTGCTGCTCTTTGCACTAGAAAAAGCAAATTTCATTAGTGTTTTCTATGTTGACCTAAAGTTCTCTTCTGCTGGGAATGGGCATAGTAGTTTTCACTCTATGTTATTAGAACTTGGGGGCTTGTGTATTTGTAAAGATCTACTGGTCTGGATAGTACTTACCTGTATACGTCCATTTTACAATAGCAGCAAACTTACTTTTTTTCACCTGTGCTGTGCCAACCTATTTTTTTCACAAAATCAGTTGAAAGAATTTCATGGTTGTTTTTTTGCCATGTTGAAACATCAGCTTATTGTGAGCATTGAGGCTCAACATAATTTGTGAGAGCTTCACCTAATTCCAAGAGGAACTACATAGAACATGTAATAGTTCAATTACTGTTTGACCTAACTGTAGAAAGAAGAAAAAAAAAAACTATAAAAACCAAAATATTAATAATACTGAGAAATTGCTTAATGCACTTACATATAAATAGTTTAATAATCCCACCTTCATTTTTAGTAGCTAGTTTGGTCACTAATAATTCTTGCAATTCAAGGCAAAACCTTCCAGGGTGGACCTCCAAGCTCATACCATGTTGGTACATCATCCCAAGTGAAGGGTACAGTCTCAGACTTTATCTAGAGAACCGCTAGAAAAACGTGCTTCAGTCCTGCGAGTTGTTTAGTATTGAATAAATGGGTACCATGATTGTTCTTTCCTTGTTACATGAAGTGATATGTTTCTTTTTGCTCAAGTTCTTTGATTGCTGGTTTTAATATAATACAGACATACTTTCTCTTTCAGGACAAACCAATTTTCCCAAACCGAGCATTTTCACTAATTTGTCATATTCATATTTTAAATACATGAAAATGCTATATTTTAAAGCTAACATTTGCGTAATTCTAACTTTAGGAATCTGCTTTTCAGTCATAAGGCTGTGTTACAGCAATCAAATGTGAGAGATTTGAGTTTAGGGGAGTTGAGCAAGGAAAAATGAGTCCTTACCAACATGAGGAAACTGTTGCTTTATACACCCCCCCAAAAAAAAAAAAATCTTTGAGTGACTTAATTTTGACTATGCTGTAAAGGGTGTTTGTGATGTTAAAATGCGAGACTTCTAGGAATCTGTAGGATGCATTTGAGAGTTGTGGGAAGGTTGGCACTGTGCGATTTTTTGGTTTTTTTTTTTTCAAGCCTCCAAAAATTGTCACCGAGAAAATTTGCATATCTTTACATATGTGCATTTACTCTTTTTAGGTGAGCCTGCTGTTCAAGCTGGCTAACTGAGACAACTGGGCACAAAAGATGACATGTTGTGGTTGTCTGTAGCACCATTACTTTCTGACCTGAATTGGCTGTTACTTGTGCTAAGTTCAGTCTAGTACCTTAAGCTACCTGTAATTTGCAGAATTCAAAATAATACTGAAAGAATGTTCCATATCAAACAAATACTAGTCAATTTGAGAAAAAGTATAGTGTCTGCATAATAATTAACCTTGTGGAGCTTGAGATCCTGTCTGATCTTTTTGGTGCACTTTTAAGTTTTGTAGGTTTTCTTCCAGTGCAACGCACTGGAATCCAAACTGAAGTTGTCTTCAGTATTTCTGTAAAGTTCAAGCATACTGAATTATTAAGGAGTAGCAAAGGAATCCTAGTAGTAGTGGTTGAAGTGCCAAGTACAGGAATTATTAATCTTCATCCTTTTCTGTGATTACTTTAAAGAAAAGGAAAAGAGTTCTAGGTTTGCTCAGTCATTTTACTTTGTTGGATACCTACTCGAGTCTTTCAGTTAACAAAGGAACACAGAACTATGTGATAATTTTATTCCATTTTCTGTACTTTTCAACTCTTGCTGATGCAGTGACATGCATTGTAACAGAAGCTGGCATTTTTTTACTAGCTTGATGTGATAAGGAAAAATTTAAGTTGTAATCTAAGCAAATATATATAGTATTTTGAACTACCATATTTCTTTTTCACCTGCATAATTTGACTATGAAATGATATTAAAATAGACATAAAGCAAGGAAAACCTGTTTTTGCAATTTTTCTTGGAAGAAACAAATGGAAGGTTTTTCTGCACATCTTACTAAAATGAGATAAGTATATAGATATCTTATTAAAAGAGCCCACAAAATGCTAATAAATTCAGTGGTTATTAGCATTGTTTATCCAAACATACCTGGGATTCAAACTATTGTGTATGAAACAAAGTTCTAAGATTATATTAATAGTTGCATTACTATATTGTGTCCTCTCTTTCTTTGTAGACGTGGAACTGGTGCTTTTAAATCAAGAGTAGGATTGCCAGCACCTACTCCTGTGATTAATAGTAAATATGGACTGAGAGAAACAGATAAACGATTGAACAGACTTAAAAAGTTGGGTGACAGCAGCAAAAATTCAGACAGCCAGTCCGTCAGCTCTAACACTGATGCAGATACCACTCAGGAAAAAGCTAATGCAAGTAAGTAAAGGGAAAAGCTTGGTGTGCAGGATTAAAGTTTTCATAAAAAACATGAAAAATTTTCACTGTGATGGAATTCCTTTCTTACTGTTGAGATGCATCTCAGACACTGGTCTTTAGAACTGTAATTTATTCAGGCCTCTGAAGGCAATTTAAATAGGAAATTCACAGTTTTCCTTACGTGTTACAAGAACAATGGTATGTTCTTGTTCTGTTTTCTTTTATTTATATCAAAAGAAAATAAGGTCGTATTTCTAAACATGTCAGTTAAAGTTCTATCTACAGTGTACGTATTTCAAAATACAGTAAAATATCACATGTGGTAGTATGGTTTAGGAAAGAACACATAGTTTGAGTTATCTACATTCTGTAGGAAAACAGTTTTTAAAAAAATACTCTTAGTAGAGATTATTAAACAAATAGTAGTCTCCTTTAGAGATCCTTTAAATTGGGCAGCTATTCCCTCTCCATATCCAGGACTGATAGTTCAGGTACCTATTCTGAAGTGAAAGTGCACAGTTAGTAATCTCAGAAGAAATTGGAAGGGATTTTTGTTTCTGATGCTCTTGAGAGACTTCTCTTCATGGAGTAGTGAGTATCATTTATTTACTTTCTCCTTTTTCCTACCCCCACCACCCTCAGTATAGGAAAAATATAAGTGACTTAAACTTTCACCTAACTAGCAAACAGGTTTGGAGCCACATAAAATATTATGGTTCCATCTGGCTCCTGTTTGCTGCTGTGATATTTAAAAAAAAAACAAACAAAAAACAACAAAAAACAAAAACAACAACAAAACAAACAAAAAAAAACCACACAAAAAACCAAAACCACCCCACACAAAAAAAAACCCACTTCCCAAAACCCTCTTATGATCTCTACTTAGAAACCTTTAGAGTTGCAGCTTTGCTTGGGCAGACAAAACTCCTTGGCTTACCACAGTAGGTGACAGAGAACTGGATACCTGAAACTGAAACCATTACTGTAGTTAAGGTTTTGGGGTTTTTTCCTCCCTTTTTGTATGAAAAAATTTGGGGCTTAATACTAGAGTCTGCTGATCCTCAGATTTTGCTGCAATAATACTCGGTAAAAACTGTGGATAATGTAGGATGGATTTAAAAAAAAATAGGTAGAAGTAGTTCAGTAAAAAACTTACTATATTGGGAGTGGTGAAGGAAGTTTACCTGAAATTCAGGTATGCTTTTGACTTGTTCGACAATTCCTTTCAAGTAAAGCAGTCTCGCTCCTTACTGCATACTGTCTGGCCTGTGTCACATATTTTGATGAAGTCCTTAAAATAAATGAAATAACTGCAGTATTTGGGAGTGGAAAGCTCAGGATAAAGCAGTGACGTAACAAATCCATTTTTTTCTTTTGCAGCTAACAGAAAATCTTCAATTGGTGTAAAAAAGAACAGCAAAAATAGAACATTAACAAGACAGTCTATATCAAGAATTCCAGCATCATCAAATTCTACCTCATCTAAACTAACTCATATAAATAATTCCAGGGTACCAAAGAGACTGAAAAAGCCTGCAAAGCCTTTACTTTCAAAGATAAAGTTGAGAAATCAGTGCAAAAGGCCAGAGCAAAAGAATGCTTCTAGAAAGCTTGAAATGGGAAACTTAGTTCTCAAAGAGCCTAAAGTAGTTTTGTATAAAAACTTGCCCATTAAAAAGGATAAAGAATTGGAGGGACCAGTCAAAGTTGCAGTCTCTAGTGGATGCTTAACAAGGCATGCAGCAAGAGAACATAAACTGAATTCTGTGAAAGGTGCTCATGAGCATGGTGATATACCACCCTGCACATACATAACAAGGAGGTCAATGAGAACAAGGATGAATTTGAAGGAGACCTCTGACATAAAGCTTGAACCAAATATGTTGGATAGCTATAAGAATAATTTGACCGGAACGCAATCGGACATTTTAGAGCAGCAGTCTCATGTGATAAACAAAAATGACGAGGCTCATGGACCATCACATAAAGGGGATATTAGGTGCCAGAGAAATGATGCAGGCATGTCAAAAAAGAAATCTCGACAAGGAAAACTTGTGAAACCATGTGCAAAAGTAGAAGAAACTGATATTACGCACAATACACCTGTGAAAGATGAAGTACCAGATTTGATCAGTTCTCATTCAGAACTAGGAGAGAGGAATAATGTGGTGGACACACCTGTTGCCTATAAAGACTGTATCTCTGGATCTGGTGGCTGCTCTGTTGTAACATCTGACAATTTTAAAGCAAAAGACAGCTTTAGAACTGCAAAAAGTAAAAAGAAAAGACGAATCACGAGGTATGATGCACAACTTATCCTTGAAAATAGCTCTGGGATCCCTAAATTGACTCTTCGTAGACGCCATGATAGCAGTAGTAAGGCAAATGACCAAGAAAGTGATGGAATGAATTCCTCAAAAATAAGTATCAAATTAAGTAAAGACCATGAAAAAGATAATAATTTATATGTAGCAAAGCTAAATAATGGGTTTAACTCAGGATCAGGCAATAGTTCAACAAAATTAAAAATACAGCTAAAACGAGAGGAAGAAAACAGAGGGACGTACCCTGAGGACCTTCATGAAAATGGTATGTGTTGTAGTGAAACTCTCTCCCTTTTGGAGTCAAGAATGGAAGTAGATGATTATGGTCACTATGAAGAGGAAACAGCAGATGAGTCTTCATCAGAAGAGGATGATGAAGATGATGATGACTATGATGATGAATTTGATGACTTTATTCCTCTTCCTCCAGCGAAGAGATTAAGGCTTATTGTTGGCAAGGATTCAATAGATATTGATATTTCTTCCAGGAGGAGAGAAGATCAGTCTTTAAGGCTCAATGCATAAGCTTATAGGTCTTAAACTGACCTGGATGTCATTTTTTAAAAAAAAATAAAAAAAAATAAAAAAATCCCACAACAAAAAAAAACCCGACAGAAATTCCATTTGATTATTCCTCAACTGAAGAACTTTCTGAAAAACTTAGTGGCAGCACTTCTTTATTGTTTATTCACCTATCAACGTAATATTGTAGAAAGTGTACAGCATACTGACTCTTCTTAAGTCTGATTTGTGCAGATTTTTATTGTACTTTTTAATAGCCTTCTTATGTGCAATTCTGAGTTAGAGGTAATGCTCTGTTGTAAAATAAAGGCTCAAGCAAAGTTATGAAATTGCATCAAATCTTTCCATGCAGGACAATGAGAATACAGTGTGGCTACATAATTATTTTTGATCAGTAAGAGCATTAGTTTGCTCCTACAATATTTGACTAAACAATTTAAAAAATCATAGTAGCAGCATATTAAGGTTTTTCTAGTATATGTTAATATCACCAGCAATGATCTACAGCTTTTCGATTTATTTGCTAGATGTTTTTTTCCCCTTGGAGTTTGTCAGTTTTAACACTGTATGCTGTCCCAGACGTACTGTTTGTGGCCTTTGTTATAGTAGCAAACCGTTGGTTGGAAGTCAAATTGATTTCTTTAAAAAAAGAGGAAAAAAAAAAATGAAAAGGTGTTGACAATTTGCTGACTTTTTAGTACATTATATGTACAAGGGTAGCAGTATGCAGAATAAAAGTTTGGATATGGTGTATTTATTGCTTGTTATGTAAATTAAACACCTTGTATTTAACACTTTTCAATACTTTTAGATAAAATTGTTCTTTGCAAGAATGATTGGTGCTTATTTTTTCAAGAATTTGCTGTGAAATAATGTGATTACAACAGGCAACATTTATCCAATGAACTGCAGCTATCCTAAATTGGTTCTTCATATTTTTTTGTTGCACTTGTAAAATGCTACAAGGAATTTAAAGAAAATCTATTCACTTTAACTTATGATAGTTTTATGAAATTAAAAACAACTAAGTCACAGCTTTTGTTCTGTGGTAACCTATAAATTGTTTGTCTTTTAAGAACCAGTTGTAAAAGACTGAAAAAATATGTATATGTTGTAAATATTTGTGTGTTGTGAGAAATTTTGTCATAAGAACTTGAGATAACTTGCCAGAAGGGTTTTTAAGTTTAGAAACACATCCATGCCAATAAAATAGGAAATTGTAAACCTAGTTTTAAACTCTGGATCAGTTGGAGTTCTTTGCTCATACATAGTTCACTTAATACTTCAGAATCTGCTTTATAACAATGAAGAGCATCAGGGCAATCTTTGGCTCTTGTTTTTAATAAAAGAATGTTAGGAAATGTCTGAGCACAATGAACTTGTGTGTGTATATATATAAATCGGCCTATTTATAAGCCATTTCTTTGAAACAGGTATAAAATGTCATAGTTGACATAACTATAGCACTTTGGTCTACGGTATTTGTGTTTTTATTCAACCATGCATTAAGATTTAGGGTTTTTTCTGTCTAGGGGTTTAGAAACAGAAGTTGCATCATAAAACCTATGCTGATGGATTTGTTGAATCCACTGTTAGCTGCATAGTATGTTCATGTCAAGTCCAACCCTGTCTGCCCAGAAGCAAGAGCTTAAGTTACATGACCACTGTATTACCCAGTTGTGAAAGCATTAGTGGAAATGGGTGGGTGAATTTGCATGTGAGCTGATCACCGTGGTTTGGCTCATCTCTGACCCTCACAGAAATGAATAATTTTTTCAAATAAATCCTTCCAAAGGTATTTTGGTAATTTGTTAGATTGCATATGAGATGGTGGAATCTGCCTTCATCTCGCTTCCAATTCTGTATTCTCAGAAGAAAATGAAGTGTAGAATTAAACATAATACTTGTAACTTTGTTTTTGCAATGTCCAATCTGTTAAAGGTCAGCTGTGTCTCATGTACAGAATGTATATATTTTTAAAAAATGGATAGGCCTGTATGTAATTGCACAGTATCTCCTATCAGACCTGGGCTTTTAGTTCATGGAAGACTGAACACAAAAGCTTTGGTAAGTCTGCTGATATTTTTGAGTCGGCTATGATGGATTGTCTTGTGGGACTTTTAGTTGTATCATATAAAAATGGATTATTAAAGGTTGAGTTACAGGGAGGGTAGCTGTGTTATTAAAGGCTTGCTTTGTAGTAGGAAGTTTACCAGCAAACAGTTGATGACAAATAACAATAATACAGCTCATGTCTCAAGAATTCACTTTCATTTTCACTGGGTGATGCAAGAATATGACTGTATCAGCAATAGATGTAAAGAGCTGAACAGAGAGCATCTGCATGTTTTCCGCTCACTACCTCTTAGATTATTACTATAGTTTGCTCCCTATTCTTCTCCATAGTCAGGTTTTTCTTGCAGCTCTTCTGTCTCCCTGCTGGCAGACTCATGCTCCCCTGGCAGTCTTGGTGGTTCTAGTGGGGGGTGATGGGTTTGCGGAAACGCAATTCACCTGGGCATTTAAGAAGGGGATTGATGCAGCAGGTTAGCATTGGCAGCTATTGTTGGTATTTACTGACCAGTATGCTCAATGGCAAGTTTAGGGCTTGCTAAACCAGCATCAAGCAATGAAAGTGGATCATGAAACAGGTGGTGAAGAAATTGCAAGAGAATCCTGCTCTTAGAGGTGGGATGTGTTTTCCTGGAGTAGATATTCTTACTAGCTCGTAGTCCAGCCAGCGCCTTAATAAGGGCTTATTTTCTTTGATGCAGAAATAAGTAGAAATAGCTCTGGGCAGGAACTCTGGATTGGTCTTGTTCATTGAACAGCCTTGTCTTGGAGAACTTGGAACAAAAGCTTCTGCAGGGTAGACAAGTCCATAGGTATGTGCTGCTACACACATTTTTGGTGTTACAGATGCCTTGAAAATAGACTCATGTGTTCCCCCAAGTTGATCAGGTAGGCAGGGGTTGCACATCCCCAGTCTCTTCTGTCATTCCCCTGCTGCAGAAAAATATTTTTTTTTTCAACATTTATATGTGAGTTGGCAGTTCCTGATGTTTCCCTAACCTTAGTAGTAAGGAAAGATGAATGGGTCACATGTATGAGAACCTGACAACTCCAGCTACAGTGTTCAAGCAGGGCCATTTGGGCTTTAAAAAATTGCGTCTGATAAAATAGCTGTGGATTCTCTGCAAGATTAACACAAATGTCGTGTTGCTATCTTTTTTTTTTTTTTCCTTCTGTTTTTCAAACAGAAGGAAACCCCCTCTCCTGGTGTATTTGTTGACATTAGGTATTTTCTCTGTATGTACTTTGAATGCTTAGGCATTAGCCTGCATGAAGCCTACTGTCATTCAGAGTTCTGTTCCAGCCACAATGCACTGGCTTTATTCCGTTACACTGCCAGCCATTATGTGTTAAATGCACCCAAGGTACTCCCAAAGTATGTGTTCAAGTCTGCTTTTGCCTGGTTTTCTTTCTGGTTTCTTTTTCTCCATTTTGCCTCATGCTGCCAGTGCACGCACTTTAAAATAAGCTTAGAAACAGAATTCCTTTGCTCCCCTTATTTGTGTAGTTGGTTGCCCTTTTAGAACGAAAGGGCGAACATTTGGGACCTGTGCAGAATAAAACTTACTGAAAATAAAAAGCAAAGTCACTTATGTTTGCGTTATATATGCTAGTATAATTTTTTTTTTTTTTTTTTTTTTTTTTTTTTTTTTTTTTTTTTTTTTTTTGTGTATGTTTTTTTTTTTTTTTTTTTTTTTTTTTTTTTTTTTCATAAATCACCTTCCCCAGTGAGTATTCTCTTGTTTGGGCTGGGCCATAAGTAAACCTATGGCCTTGCATAATCTCTTTTGCCCCTTCCTAAACTCTTGATTTCACAAGTTAATGAGGTTATGGTAGGTTGTCCTCTTCAGCATCATTTCATAGCAGCAACACTAGCTTATGTATTTGCTCTTTTTTGCCTGTTGTAGCTGCTGCTCTTTGACCACCAAGGGAACTTCTGTGGTAGTAGTCATGCTTGAGTTCACGTACCTTATTTACACTAATCCTATGAAATATTTTTATTATTGCAAGTTATACGTGGTTCTTTCACTGTTACCCCCCCCTCCCTACTGGCAAAGTAAATCCATAACTTTTTCCCAGGCAGCTACATTTAACTGTAATTTTACTCGGATTCATTGTTGCATGAAACTTGATTGGAACAGTTCCTGCCACAGAAACAGTAGCTTAGGTGGTGGTGTTGGAGGGCTCCTTCTTGTAGGTACAGGTATGTCAGCACTGAAACAAGTATGGGGCCAGTTAAAGTGTCGCTCAAGAATTGTTTTAGCTTAACAAGCAAAGAGTCACTGTAGTGAGTTTGTCAAGTGTGGAGCTATCAATGGGCCCAACAAACCATGGATTTTTCCATGGTTTATCAATGGGCCCAATAAACCATGGATGGTTTATGATGTTCATCAGAAGTCAATTCTGTTTTGTAATTAGATTTATAGTCTTTTCTGCTCCAATTACTGTTTGGCTACTGAGGATGGGTGAGAAAGTA
>VXBL01002902.1:0-70150 GCA_013400195.1 Aramus guarauna | reverse complement strand
TGAGTGATAACAAAAATAATTTATCGATCCCAAAGCCAACCAGACCCTCAGCCTGTGCCAGAGCCCGCCCCTCCCCGACCAGCCCCCTTTTATGGTGAGCATGGCGTCACGTGGTATGGAATAGGCCCCGGCCAGCCTGGCTCACTTGGCCTGGCTCCTTGGGAAATTAACCCTATCCTAGCCAGAGCCAGGACAACAACCCAAATAAATAAGATAATAAAAGAGGTGAGAAAGTTACTAAATTTGATCTATATTGTCAAGTTCATATTGACCGATGAAAGTAGGAAAGACAATAACCTATGCCTGACTGCACACACAGCCCTCCTGTGGATGTCTGTTAATGTCCCCTGGCCGTGTTAATCCACAGAGGAGATGAGTTGTTACATCATCTGAATTCCTGTCCTCTGTTACCACAAGCTCTTACAACTCACGTCATTAGTTAGGGAAGTTTCTGGGGTTAACCTGTTATGTATCAGCAACAGATGAGCAGGCAGAGAGTCTATTGTTAAGTAAATTTCATTTACTTAACAATACTAACAGTATTTGTTAAGTAAAATTCATTAGTTTTAAGCCACCATCACATTAGCCTTGGCAGTTGTGCATAAACAGAGAGCTAACTTGCTAAGCTGCAGTAACTCTTTCTGTTTCAAATAGCTCTTCACAGCCTTGTCACTAAACAAAGGTGCTGTAAAAGTACTAAATTAAAAACAAGGAAAAAAAATTTTTTTTGCAGTAACTTCACTCTCTCTTTTCCTTCCTTACATGCCTATATGTCACATCCCTTCTGAACAAATACCCACTGGTCATACACATCAGAGATGATATCTACCACTAGTGTGACCAGGACATGTGTCTGCTGTCCTCATGTTTTGCACCTGAGGTTGCAGTGAAGAAGATCTGAGTGTTGAGCCAGCAGGTAGGTAAGGCAGGACAGTAGGTAGGACCAGCAGGCAGGAGGCTCAAGGCAGATTTGTGGCTGAAGCCACAATCCTGAACTACAGCAGGACAGTTGGAGACCAGTGGGCCAGCAAGTCATCAGAGCAGGATTTTTCCCTGGTGGGACAGTGACACATCACAGTCAGGATGCTGATACTGGAGTGGTTTTTGTGTTGTCTGAAGTAAGTTAACATCTCACAGGGCTTCACTGGCATACAACGTCTCTTCTCTGCTTCTGCCCTGTGTAAAGTAACACTGGAGATGGGAAACACAGGAGAAAGACCAAAAAAGAAAGACCGAAGACCTAAGACCTATACCTTGGCTAGGCATAGAAAGGGGCTGATTGTGAGGTGTCCTGAGTTTCCTTCCCTTAGCCATCATGTAACTTAACTTCCTATCACCATGACACTTAAATCATATTTCTAAGGTCTCTTTCCCTGAAAAAGATAGCAAAGGTAGTGTTGCTGGGTGGGTTTTTTTTCAGCTTTCCACAAGCTGTTTTTTAAACTTGGGCATAATCTCCAAACCAAATCAGACCTGAGCACAGACTACAAGCGCACACAGATTTCAAAAATTAGGAACACAAAATTAGACTCCTACTCCAAATTCAGAATTGCAAAATGAATGACCTGATTTTCTGAAGTTCTCACACACAACAACTCCCACAGATGTCAGCAAAAACCTTAATTCAGAGTTTGACTTCAGTGCTTTGGAAATCAGGTCACTTGTTCAGGTACCTAAATATAGGTTTAGCAGAGTAGCTACAGTCTTTATTTATTTTTTAAATACATAGATTCAGTGTTCAAAGCAGGTTATTACTTCAGCTCATGCAAGAGAACTTTGCAAAACTTAGGCCAGGACCCAAATTTGATAAGGAGACATAAAGTCCAGGGATGTACAGAGCCAGGACTTCAGTCCTTCACATCGACCCACAGGTCCCCATCCATTTGTAGGTGGAATCTCAGCCTTTTGTTCTAGTGACCCTGTAAATGACCCTGACAGTTCAACAACAGCCCCTTCCTCAGCTGCTCTTTGTTCTTCTTCACACAATTAATGTATCCTAAAACACTGAATTAAATAAATAGTAAATGCATGGCTGGATTCAAGAAACTCAAAGAAGGATTAAAGTGCCACCATACATATTAAAAAAGGGCAAGTATGCAAAATGTATTAATTACATGGTTTTGATTGTTTATAATGGTATAATGTACATAACTATAAAAATAAATGGGTAGTGGCAGATTTTTCTCTGAGCACTTTTCTTTGATTTGCCTAAAAAAGATGTACGTTTGGTTTTGTGTCTGTCTGTCTCTCTAATTTGCTGCCAGGAGGAATAGAGATTAACAGCGGAACAATTTTGCAAATCACAGATCTGGAATCACTAAGTGGAAACCCACTAGAGGCATAATCAGATGGGAACGTCAAAATTTTCATGATGTATCCACTTTATATCAGATGGTCCTTACTGGAATCATATTTATTTTTAGGTTTCATTTCTTTGTTGCTTTATGTATGCTCAGCGCTATAGATCCAGCTATATGAGAGGTGATTTTTTCCCTTCCCCCACAGCTGTCAAGTGAAGGACTTCTTGCCTCCCTGCTTTGAGTCTGGCAAAACCATGCAAAACAAAATCTTTGTGGTTCTGCCACTACTCTCCCCTCTCTTTTAATCAAAGAAATTAAGTTTGGCAGCCTAAACAATTTAACAATGAGGACACTGATAGCAAAAGCATGACTCCAAAACAGCTTCTTCAAAACAAATAGTTTTTTCCAGCACCTCAAGATATAAAGCATGCAAAAAAAAGACAGTAAATATTGAGTTGTATACATGTATTTCCACTTACCTAAATTTTTCTTTGTAATAGTCTGCAAACTTTCCCTCAGCCCAGATAGCCTTCATCTCTAGCTGGAAGACACGGAGAATCCTGATTGCAGAGAGTAATAAAGATGACTGCCAATGGGTCAATAGTCTGCCCCCTTCTTCCTAAAGTCATCTTCTGTAAGACTTAGCCTGTCCTTCAATGGTCAGCTGAATATCCATAAATCTGTTGGTTTACTTTCTAGCATACTCTACCAAGAAATGACATCCTGTGCCAAGTCCAAGTACATAGATATACATCATTCCTGCACTGGCAAAAAAATGGCAGACAGCAACACTTTGGGTGACAAGGTACCAGATGACACTTGAGAACAGCTCCTATTTTGTGGGGTTTGTAACAGGAGCAACAACAGATGAGTCTTACTCCTACCACATCTGTTTCTAAGTGGTCCATAAAAACAGCGTGCAAATTTTGCAGTGTAACTACAATTATTACCACAGGAAGCTGGATTCAAGAAATTTATCCTGTGCAATCTGCTCTACGTGATCCTGCTTAGCAGATGGATTGTACTAGATGATCTCCAGAGGTCCCTTCCAACCCCTACCAATCTGTGATTCTGTGTGATGATTCTGTAATTTCAGTAATCCATCAAGAACAGAGGAACCCAATGTGTGTTGTGGCCGGTTGAGGCAGTCAGATTGGCACAACAGCAAAGGGCCAGCGCATTCAGGTGCAACAACAGGCAGCAGCAAAGAGAGTGATTTTTCATGCTGTTTGCCATGCTGCTGATACATTATGACCCACGAGTCTCAACAGCACAGTCATAGGGGTGAGAGAGACCCTAATCCAGGCTTGCACTCCAGTCTGGAGAAGCTGGGAGGAACCATTTGGGGCCAGCAGATTGCACAGGGGGTCCTGAATGCCCTATTGGGACTGCAGCCCTGGATGCTCTCCTCCCACCGCATCCTCGCCCCTCTCGTCCCCAGGCAGACGTGACAGCCACTGCAGCGGGGAGCAGAGAGCCCCAGGTGCTTCAGGCGGGTCTCAGCTGGCAGCAGCCAGACAAGCACTTCCCCACCTTCCACTGTCTCCTTTTTTTTTTTTTTTTCCTCTCTCCCCATGCGACACTTCACTAGAAACCTGCCAGATTTAACAAGTCATGGAGAGAAGGTTTTATCATCCAGGAAGACAACCAAGCCAACCATTCAGATTTTTGTGAGTGAGCAGGCTGCAGGCTTCCCCACAGCCATCTGCCTCCCAGGAGCCACGAGGGGAAGGGAGAAAACAAATGCCCTTTCTGCATTCGCCTTTCTATATCTCTGTATTATTTTCATATTGCTTAAACTACCTGGATGGGTTTCCAGCTGACCGGATCACAGACAGAAAGGTACAGGATGCTGAGAGCAGGGATGTTGTCATGGTAACAGAGAGGGGAGCCCGGGTGGCTAGAAACTTGGAGGCAGGTAATTAAAGATGCCTAGAAGCCAGGGACAAGGGTTTGATACTGCTCTGTTACCCCGAGGCAAATTTCAAATGAAGATAAAACCTTCTGCCCCATGCTCATAATTAATGCTTCCAATTGGACTCTCAGGCACAGGGATTCACAGCCTTTGCATTCAACTGAGGGAAAGTACTGTTTGTAAGAGAATACTGAATCATCATATTCCTTGCATTTTGTTATCTCTGTTTCTGTACCAACAGTATATAACTGAAAAAAAATCCCTAGCCTGCTGCAGATGAGCCTGTAATTGGTGACATCAAGTTTATTTGCATCCATTATTCATGATGTAAATTGTTGATGAGTAAAAATACTCTGAAAATATATCTGCCCATACACAAAGGTCTGTCCAATTCATTATAGTGTGAATGATCATATGATTTTAAAAAAATAAAAATAAAATTACCCACTTACTAGGAGAAACAAAAAAAACCCCCAGCCTTGCTCCTTTGGATTGCAAATATATATGGTTCAGCATGACAAATGAAATTTAAACTTGCTTCCCTCTGTGTTAGTAAGCATATAATTATGCGCAGTTAATTTATTTGCATTCATTATGTCCACATGGATTCAAGTATCCATGTGAACTCACAGAGGCAGATGTGTTGCTACAGGCAGGGTCTTGTACGCTACATGATTTGGTGACTCTGCAGTTTATCCCTTGCTGCAAAATATGTTCCAGGTACTCAGCTTTCATCATGCAGAAAAACAGCTCCAGCGAAGTCTTTGTGGTGTAAGGAAAAGCCTGAGAATGTGAGCTGAATATCAACCGCAACAGTCATGTCTTCCTGCACTAGCAAGCAGACTAAAACAATGGGACACAGATCTCAGCAACATCGTTTATCTTAAAGGGCTGCTAAGTCTGAAACTCTGGCAGTAGGAAATCATCATCAGAAAGTGTGGGAACACCACAAAATAATATAGCAGTAGTAACAGAAGATTCTATGTCCGGATTAATTTAAACGTGTCTGAAGCTCCTGCAAAAATGCTCAAATTCCTGGCAGTGATGCAGAATCTAGGGATCCTGGCACAAATTTTGTATTCCTTTGGCTATGTAGTAGGATGCCTTTCACCTACAAACTCCTGCAATTGTACATGCACAAAAATAAATGCATGATCTTTTACTATATGTTTGCAGGAAATGTTATTGCAGCTAGTGCAACGCATCTCACTAACCAGAACTCAGAAAACATAAAATGACTGATATGTATGTAATCTTTTTACATTGAAAGTCTTTCAGAAAGTGATTTTATCCACTGAATGTTGTCTATTTTTTATGTTAAATGCACACTGACTATAAAATATATTATTGTGAATTTAGTAAAAAAAACCACAAGAAACCACACCATACCCAGAAGAGAAAGCAGACTCTCATTTTTGTTCTGTTTTAAAATGTTGAGGAATCAAACCATATCAATATTATTTTCAAACATTGAAAAGTGTGACATTTTAAAGAAGTAAAGTGCAAAAATAACCTAAACTCTGCCCTTGATCACAACCGTATTGAAAGTCTTTTTTCTGTCAGCTGACTCCAGCCACCTTCACTTGCAGCGAGCAAGAGGCCATTCATTCAGCTCCACACCTGGAAACCTGCCCTGCTTCTGGAGCTAAATTTCTGTGTTGCAGACTTTCAGGGGAAGACAATAGTGGCAGATTCTTCAATAGCAGCTACTACATTTAATGAAGGGAAAGAGTCTTATTACTGCAGTCATTTGTTGCCGTAGCTTCCCATATTAAAGCCAAAGAAACCATTAGAGCATCGCATCTTTCTACTAGAGGCCAAAGGTTTTCATTCAATAACACCCCTTCTGAGTGCCATAATTTGAGGTTAGCAAAAGCATATCTTCCCAAAAGCCATCCATGTTCAATTTGAATGTGCATGCTACTTTTCATTTCAATTTCTGAGGTTTTGACTTCCAGCCACTGGTTCTTCTTGGATATTTTTGACCCAGGACAACATTTAGACATTCTAATCAAGTCCCTTCTTGATCTTCCTTTTGATAAAATGTCTGCTGTGACCACGTGTCAAGCAAAGAAGTAGCCTGGGAAGAGAAAAATCTGATTCTGGACAACTTAGTTCTGCAACATCACCTTTTCAGAGCATCCCACCTTGCATCCCTACTCTACAGTTTTTGACTCATAAGTTGGGTCTCATCTTGACATAAATAACATCATCACTTCTATCAAACGATACTGCTTTCTGCCCTCCCCTTACAGGTCTATAATACCTTTATAAGTGATTTTCATGCCCCTGAGGGAGCAAAAATTCCTTCCTCCCTCCCTCTCTCTTATCCCCCAACACCCCTCCCCTCCCCCCAAGGAAGTCAGCAGCTTTACACTCATTTTAAAAACTGGCAAACAGAAGCACAGAGGGGATAACACCGTACTTTGTATCACATATCAGACAAGGCCAGACCCCTGTAACCTAAATCTCCTGGCTAAATCCAGCAATGCATGAGTAACGCTAGTTCTGCTATCTGTAACCCTTACAGCTGCTTGTCCTCACTACACATATAGACTGTCAAATTTCATAGTTTCATATGTTAAAATGTATCAAAGATGTCCAGTATTGTCATTTTTTTCAGGAAACTCCTATTTGATTCCCTATAAGGCACTTGCAGATTCAGTGTAAATCTACTAAAATGGGCTTTTCTGCTTTGGTTTCTTAACAGATAGAGAGGAAATCTGTGCAGGCAGGAAACCAGACTGCTATTACTTTTAGTTTAGGATGTTCTGCTTAAGGTGCATACCAAACAAAATGTAAACCAGAAACATTTGACTCTACCAGAAGAAAAATGAGGCAATACAGACATAAAACATCAACAGAAAGCCCTGTCCCCTGTATTCCAAATGCACCGATCTCTCAGACTAACGGAAAGGCAATCTCCTACCAACAAAGTATTGATCTCCGCATTGCATACACAAGCATTTCCTGGAAGTGTCAGATGGTGGATTTATAAAATCTGTAAACAGTAGGAGCACAGATGTGCATTTAGTGAATCGTTTCAGTATTACAGATGCCATGCAGCCTCATGTGATGTTTGATTTGAAATAAGCAACCTGTCTTTTATAAGTTTAGTGATTTAATTATTGTGAGGTCTCAATGTAGACATGCAATAGTAAGTCAAGTAGCTTCTAGTCAAGTCAGACAAAACTAATTCACGTCACAGATGTAACCCAATACACTGAAGGGCACACATCAAATTGCATTCTTGCTATTCCAGGGGAAAAAAAAAAAAAAAAGCTCCATAAGCTGTCAAATCATCACTTTCTAGAGCAGAAGTTAATGAAGACACTAAAGACACATGGTAGGGAGCAGGGGTGGACAACCACATAGAAGAGTCAGTAACCGGTTAGCTGTTTACTATTAATACTGTGATTTCCAAACAATCAAGTGACTGCCTCCTTATCAGGCATGATGTGAATCTGTCAGAATGATATGAGGTAATAGTGTTATAGGATACATAATTTAGATAAATCATTCATCATTTACCACCTATGAGTGGCATCTACCTACCTACCAGTGTCCTGATATGGATCCCATCTTCAGTACCTTCACAGTGGTCATGGATTTCTCCTGACAACCATGACTATAAAGGCAGGAAAAGTTATTCAAATCTCACATCATAATTTGTCTACTAGTGCTCATAAAACAGTGTCTACAGTGGCAGTAAAGATACAGCGACTTCAGTCCCAGGGCAAAATTCAATGGCCTAAACTGAAACATCTGTTGTCATTTAAGTATCCAGGACAACCAACATAGGATGGAAGATGTGGTTAGTCCTGCAGTAGACCTGTTGCCTCCTCAGTTGGTGGCTGGGACTCAGAGGGGATTCCCTGAGGAATCTAAAAGAGTACCAAAGCATCCTATGCCAGACACAATTACTTAAGTATTTCTAACCCAGGAACCAAATTTAACCTTCAAAATTATAATAATGAACATGAAAGCCAATTCCTTATCATGACAGAGTAGTATGCTCTTGATCTATGTTAACTACACAAAACTGATCTAGGAAAATAATTAGGCCTTGAATGTTGTGTTTTCTTCACTGCTTTATTTGTAGGCTAAGACGACTGTGATAATGCATGGGGTGATCTTGGGATCCCCCATAATCAAATTCTGTTATGGAGACAGGCTAACATTGTTAGGATTATGAGAATAACTATCAGGATGCACTGCCCTGTGTTTCAAATTCCAGTGTCCTTCTCCTCCTCTCTCCTGCCATTGCTGGCAGCAAATGTGTACAGACGTTCTTCCCACGGCGCAAGGTGGTCATCCCATTTCAAATTCCAGGCTGGACTTGGACTAGGAGCAAAAGTGTGCGCACATGTGCATAACTGCACAGGTATGCGTAGGGCTGTGGGGGACACATATCTATTTGTTCGTGCCTGCCCACCTGCCTGCCTGTGACTACATGAGAAAGCTTAGGAAAGGTTTAAAAAACTGTTTTTCCTTTGCTTTCCTGGGTCTTTTCTACTGATTGCTGCAAGACTACTTCAATTACAGTTCTGATCCCCCTACTTCCATTGGGCTGTACCTTATCATTAGAGCAGTACAACTTTCACAGCGTGCTGGTCCTTGGGGAATAACAAGAACTAGTATTTTTGCAGGTTTCCTCTGGTGAGGGTACACAGAGAATGAAGAGGGAAATTGTACTACCTCGCTCATAGAGGGATGAACACAAACTATCCTCTGTATTTTGCTTCTACAGAACGTACTTGTCTGATCATGTAAAGGACAGATTTCTGCTTGTCAGGTTTTAGTTTAGACAGTAGATACAGGCATAGGAATTATTGTCAGAATTCTGTGGACTCCAAAAGTCTCAGAATTTTACTTTTGCTATCTCTCTACTCAATTTCTCAGGTATCCCTTGATTTTTGCAATATTCATAATTTACATAATCTCAACTAGTAATTCCACTACGGTTTCAAAGTAAAACTGATTAGCAAAATGTCATGTGGGTACACACCTTTCTGAACACTGCTACTATATTTAACTATGAACAGATGTTTGATAAATCCTTACCTTTGTTTCAGTAACCACTTTGCATCAATTTAAAGCCCACTAAAGGCTAAAACCATTTCCAAGAATGTAAACCATGAATTGATCTAAATTTACTGCTCTGACTTTCCTTGCCACCTGTCAAAGTATAGATTTTCTTTCTATGTGTATTGCTAGGTACTAGTCACTAAATAGATAAAAAGATTTTCAGACTTGACATTGCCATCTCAAAAGGTCAAACAGACCTAATGCCAAGTAAGTCTGAGTAAGGGAATCTGAGCAGATGACAGCTTTGATTAAAGACTGAAAGATTCCAAGCGTATTCAGGGATGGTTGGCAAATGGTTATCATCTGCACGAATAAGATATACCTTTTACTAAGACACATTCAGAATGAAACAGCAGGAGGGCAACAGCAGTCTGAAATAACAGAAGGTCTTATACGAGAGACAATATACTGAGGGAGGGCACGGTGTAAAGTAGTTGTATCTGGTAGCACTCGAGATCTGGAGTACCCACTCTCAAAAGCAGCTAAATGTTACTGTTTGTTATGTAGGCATTTAAAATCGTTTCAATTTCTCTGAGAGTAGCAATGCTAGCTGGACTCGAGCTCAACTTACTTTTGAAAACAACATTGGCAATAATAATTGGAAATATAATCTCCTTAATAAGAATTCTGATGCAAGAAAAATACGGGAATTTATAAATGTACCAAAACTAACACATTTTTATGTGATTTACTGCCCTCAGAGTTAGAGAACATGGAAAATATACTGGCTGCTTTCTTGTGCATTACAGGACTTTTTTTTTTTTCTTTTTAATCAGTTTATGCCAGTAGAACACAGATGTTTTTATGGTGTGCTTTTTTTTTTGTATTTCCCTCTCCTTTTTAACCTTAGAATTGAATTTTAATTGATCTCACAATGATACATTTTTAAATCAAAAGTAGCAGAAAAGATCACAACAATGATCCCTTTTAGCAGATGGTGTATTCATAAAAACAATACTCTAGAAAAAAGCATATGACTATTTCCACCAAACCTGAAAAATCTATTAGTTCCTCTAGCTCACTTATGTGCCACAATAAAAAACAATAGACTCTTGGAGTCTGAGAAATCTTAAATTAATAATAAATGAACACCAAATGATAAACAGAGCCTTTCACTGTTCTGTTGCTGAAGATTACTGCAGGGTAAATAGTAACAGGAAACTGAGCAATGTTAAACATACAGCTTAATGGATACTCTATTTACAATAGGAAAATGTATCCAAAATTCACACTAAGCTAAAAGGATATGTTAAAAAAATGTGTTTTGGAACACATTATATTATATGGAAAATATTTTAACAGAAATTACTTTTCAAGATTTAATTGCAGAAATGTCCAGGGAATTCAGAGTTATGTCAAGCTGTACAGCTACAGCCTTTGAGTTGTTGATGCTGCTGAGGTAGAGACATATGCTGATTGGGAAGAGAAATGCTGATTGGGAAGCGAAAATGGGTGAATGTGCAAGAAAGGTTGCAGCAGAAATAGTGCAATAAGGTACAACTTTTTTTTCTTTCCAGAAAAAGGGCTAATGTCTAGTCAATTCCTTTTCCTTCCAATGGATTTTAATAACAGGGCATAGACGATAGCAGAGTCAGCCAAGTGGCGGATAGAGACAAGATACATAAGAAACTCTGCTACCAGCATGGTGTAGAGCTGGAGCAGAATACAGGAGCACCACTCTGCCAGTCTTAAATCACTGGGTTGAAGAGCTAAAATTGCAAGCAGAATTGGTAGAGAGAAAGAAATAACCCAAATCAGAATATGTTCAGAAGAGAGGCTTCTTGTGTGACCTACTTGCCATAGTCTTACTGACAGAGTGACAGAGGCCACTAGAGTTTATCTTTTAGAAAATTAAGACAACAAAATATCTACTAACACCACATTTTAATATAGCCAGATGGAGGGTCACACATTGATGAACCTTACTTAAAGAATTCATGAAAGCAGCGACAGTAACAAGGATCTTGGAGTCCTAATGCATAATCAGTTAGACCAGCCGTACCTGCATCCTGTTGTAACTAGGAGAGTAAGCAGAAATGGGTGTATAGAAATAGGTATTTGAGGGAATATTTCCATTAACACATAAGTGAGGCTACTAGTAATACGAGTAGTAACCAGTTGTACTGTCAAAAATCTGTTGAAAATATGCCTCATCCTGAAAGACTTCAAAGGCTTTCCCTGTTTAGTTTATTCACAAGACAAGGCAATTTGCTTGTGGTCTACAAATATGAGATTTCTGATGACAGACTACTGTTTAATCTAGCAAAACAAACTCACCATGAAATCCCAAGGGTAAAAATAGACCCTGGATAAACAAAAACTATGAAAAAAATATACCAATTTTTTAACAGCTACTTAAATAGCTTAGCTAGTAAGGGACTGGGTTGCCTGTTTCTTGGTATGTAAATCAAAATGGCTTTTTAAAAAAAAAGATAGAAAATATAGATCAAGGAAATACCATGTTTACAACATAACTATTAATGCCTAAATTTCTTTGCCCAGTGCATTATGATCAACATTTTTCCCTGGGCACTGAGTATGTGACTCTAGCTAGGGACTGGTCTGCTCACTGGAATTTTGAGTCCTCACAGGTGGCTGCACCCTACATTGCTTAGGGTGTGGTGTTATAAAATCTGTCGCCATCCAAAGGGATGAGACTGCTATGGAGGCATTTCACTAAACACAGTGTGACTTTGCTCGCTGTCCACCTCTCTCTCTGTGACCATCTTTACAAAGATCTTACTGCATGATCCTAATGCTTTGATTTCCTTAGGGATGCTACCTATGTTTTTTATGCACAGAGAGTGACCCCATTGTAAATACTAAGTGTTAATGTAAAATATATATTCAGAAACAGATAGTAGCTTGAGAAGACCTGGAAATGTATTTCTGTATTTTTACAGCAATGGTGGGCAGGCCAAAGGGTTGCATTCAGACTCCTGGATGCTTCTTTCTGCTGGAACTTGCGTCTAGGGCTATTCCTTGTGGGGGTTCTCTTACTGACAGGTGCAAGATAAGCAAATAATCATCATTCCACTAAAAACTAGACCTTCTGGAAATAAGAGAGCATTAATCAGTCTACGCCACACTCAGCTATTCCTTCTTAACATCTCTCAGCAACTTACAGGTAAAATCCTTCCCCTGTCCTGAAGGGAGAAGGACAGGAAAGATCCTGGGAGAGGCAGCCACCTCTCCGACCTCTGTGGGCAAACCGTAGTTCTATAGACCACACTTCTCTTTGTTTTCCACATGAGAAGAGTCTTACTGCTCTATTCCAGAGTCCTCACACTCATCACATTGTCATTTGGCTGCTATAGAGATGATAAAAGAACTGGCTAATTGATCCCTGGAAAATAGATTTATTAATAGTGACAACTCCTCTTTCCTGCCTTGCACAGAAAGAGAGCCCAGCTTCATTGAAATCTAAGGGAATACAATAAAATTTGATTTCCTCATAGCCCAGAAGTACAAGTAGGAAAAACACGGACATAGGGATGTGACTTTCCAGGACTATGTGTTCACCATGTAAAAGAAATTTCAGTGAGTAAAAGAGAAGTTCAAAACTAAAGATCAGGTAGTCTTTCCCTGATTGGTTTGCAAATGAAATCTCAGACTATCTTATGACCAAAATTAATGATGCATGAATATTGTGTTTTCCAATATCATTCCTTTCTCAAATACAAACATTAACAGACAATCGGTAACAAGTCCTTCAGGAAATTATTTTTCCAGTATAAAGAAAAGGCAGAAAGAATGGATGTCACTCATCCATCATTATCACTCATATTCCTCGCACAGTTAGCACTGTGCTTTCAGAGTTGACATTCAGCCATGCTTCTGAGGTTTCTATCATTTTCCCACTCTTCCCACCACTTGTCCTGGTATTACCACTTACTCCTGGACTATTGTTTGATTAGTAGGCTCTACAGAATAAATGCAAAATACCTAAAACCATCCAAAATCAGCACCAGAAAAAAAGGACAAGGTCCTTACCGTCGAACCCTGGCAGGAATTTCAAGCTTAGCTTTCCTCAAGACCTCACCTTCTTTGCCCAGTGTCCACTGCAAGAAGCAAAACATCCAACAGAACACAATATAAATCATGTATATGAATTTTCAGATCACCTTGCTAAAAAGGTAAAAACTGAAAATCTCAAGTACTTTTCTGCTTGTTCACTTTGTACCTTTTCCACTGCTGCACAAATCTAGGGCTTGGAAGAGCAGATGTAACAAAGGATGAACCACAGCTTAAGACAGTTGTATTTGTTTTTTTAATTTTTCTCCTTAATGTAAAGATGATTGTACATCATTAGGAGCTAGTGACATCATTAGTGAGAATCATATAAGGTATATCAAGTTTCTATTAGTCATATAATGTGCATTCCCTTCTGCCATCCCTATCATATGCTTATTTTTGTAAGTCTAGGAAAAAGAACAGGCTAGATTCTCCTACATGAGAAGCTTTGAAACCAATGGATTTACACACAATGCTAAGTGCTGCTCAGCACACTGGGGGAAAAGAAAAAAAAAAAAAAAAAGGGGGGAAGGACAAAAAAGGACTTCGCTCTGTCACTGAGGATGTTGCCTCCACATTGTTTCACCTTTCGTAGCCTCAAGCCTCCTTCTCTACTGCTTTCTCTCTGAGTTTCCAAGAGCAGTCTCAGCTAACGGTGACCACTATGTACTTCACTGGCAAGACTTTGCAGTCTTCTCAGGCATTGTTACTGCAAAATCTTTTATGTGAAATCTCCAAATGCAAATATTTATTTTTTAAACTCCATTGCACTCAATGACATTGTATTATCACCATATCATAAATGGGCAAGTTGAAATAAGGAGAAGGTACGTGACCTTCCTAAAGTTATAGTTGGAGCCAGAGGTACATTTACTAGTACATCTTAAATATCCTTTCCCCTCCCCGATCACAGCAGTACATCTTCTTGGCCCATCTGCAATTTTGGTGACAAGGCGGTTCACAGTTCAGTGAACATCCAAATTACCAGAGTATTAAAGAAAACCTGGCCTGAGCTACTGGGTAAGCGTATCATGGGAAATCTGCTCTGGCTAACACCAGTGGAGTCACAAAACATTGCTTGTGACAGCCTGATACTAGTAGAATGATTGATGTCCAGTGCCAATTATTATTTGGCACAGGCATTTAATCCCATGCTAAAATTCTGCAGAAAGAAAGAGTAAAAACCATCTCTATTTTTATAAATTCTTCAGGATCAACACACTTGCAAATGGGAAAAAAGAAACCACAGCAACTGTCATGTGTTTTATGAGCCTCAAAAGCTTCTTTCTACACGCTTTCTTCACAACCGGGCACTCACTAAATCTGGCATATCAGGAAGAATTCACTCAGGCGACTGTCTTGTTGATTTCTATCAGGAACCAAGGAAAGCAATTTTGCAGGGAAGATGCATGTAAGACCCACACATTTCTTACCAGTATTTGACTGAGGACAGAGCTATGGAAACAGAAATAATGGGAAGCATCCCCTTACTCTGAACAGCCAGCCAAGGAAACGGCAGCCAGGCTCTCAGCATAATCAGATCATCACTCTGCTCTGCAGTGTGGCCAGCCTTTGTTTCCTTTATTTGTTTGTTCATTACTTATCTGTGCTGAAAATCAAAGCTTAATGGCTGACACCCATTTCTAATGGATCCATCTGACAGACAGAAGGGACACGATCATTACTGCCATCCCAATGTATGCAAATATTGCTTTTGTTCAACTGCCCTTTCCACATCGCTTGATCAAATTGGACATGTTTCTTGAGGATCATACTCCCAACCAATTTATAAACATCAGCTGTTTCAGAGCCAGAGATTTTCATTGTATTGTATATAGCCCTACTCTCCCCTTCACTTATAATAATGATCTGCTTTTTTCAGAAAAAAAAAGAAAAAAGAAAAAAAAAAAGAAACTGAGTGAACTGAGTCTAGTAAGAGGTTTAAAGATGGTAGATCTTGTTTCCATCCTTATTCTACTTCTGTGAATTATTATGCTGCAGCTACAAGGGTAACATAAGCCATTATGACCTGCAGCGTTTCTCCAGGGATACAGTACAAAAGTGCTCTATCAGAAATGCAATCAATTCCAGAGAAGACTGCTTCCTGCACGCTTCCAAGCTGCTGCTTTATAAAACAGCTCCCCATAAAAGGAGCAGGAAATGCATGACATCGTTTAGCAACCAGTCATTAGAATTTAATGGAACAGGATTAAAATAAAAAAAAATGCCATGCTTATAGACCTTCCCATACATTACCCTAGCCTTTGAGAGGAGGAATTGGTGACATATTGGTAGAGCCTTAACCCTTTCCTCTACCTACAGAGACAGAAACATCCCATGATCAAATGAAAATCTTTGTCACATTAGAAGGGAAAGTCAAATACAAATCAAACCTCTGAACAAAAGGGGTGTCAAAGGTTAGGTTCTCCATTTTATACCATCTCTCAATTTAAAAATTTCTGGGGAAAATGGAAATATGTTCCCTAATCTTGATTTTTCCTTAATTGTATTTCCACAGGTGCTCTACCATGGCATTTCTTGCATCTTAGCAGTTTTCTCATTTCTAGTTGCCAACATTAAAGTGCGTGTGCGCTCTCTCTTGCATACACACAAGGTACAATGAGAACAAATAAAATAACCTCTGAAATTATGTTCCTACTGAGCTATTGTGAAGCCGTTTTTCATACTGAAAACACCTGGTGCATGATATCATGTGAATTGATAATAACTCTGGCACAGAGTTTTCCTAGAGCAAAACAAGTGTTTACAGCTACATGAGCAGGATGCTGGTGATGAAGTCATTCTTATCACAATCAAAAGATAACTTGAACAGCAGGAAAATATCAACCTCTTGAGGCTCAGCTCTCTCTAAATCACCCCCAGAAGGTTCTGTGAGTCTCTCCTCCCCTCTGCAAGTTTTAAAACTGACAACTGCATGGTGCTGATAACCAATATCTGTATAAATGCTTTTCCCACTGTATGTTAAATTGTACCTAAAAATAAGTTACAGACCATCTATCTTTAAAAAGCATATTACATATCTCTTAATGATTACATATCTCTTAAATGGCAAGTCTTTTCAGCGTACTAAGCCAGAGGCCAGAATGGAGGTATGTTCTTTTTTGGCAACTTTTCCGTCTCTCACGGTGCTTTGCTCTCCAGTTAAGCACAGTTCAAACCACAGAAGCAATTGGGAGCCAGAGCACTGCCCGGCATCCAGATGACCTGGTCCCTGACCGAGCTAGACGGTCACATCTTGCCATCCTGTAGTCAGAGATCATTAGCAGCAGAGTACAGTTACAGGAATTCAAGGTCCTGAACTGTTAAGAAAATGCATCTTGTAATACTGTGAAGTGTTGACTCATAAGGCTTGTCTGACTCACATTAAATATTTACCTTAATTGGTTAGTTTAGTCATTCAGCTGTAATAAAAAGTATTCCCTGCAGCCATGCCACCCCAGGTGGTGATCTAACCATGCTCTGCACCCAAGGCCATGCCAGCCAGCCAGGAGACCCTGCCCCTGCCATCATCAAAGGAGTGCGGCAAGGACAGGCGTCCAACACTGGGAACCGCTGCCGCTCCATAAACAACACCTCCCTGGAGAAAAGCAGTTAGGAAAATGATGTAGCTGGAAGCACTGCACTTTGGTTGAAATTAAAAAAAGAAAAAAGAAAAAGAGACTCTGACCGTTTATAACTATTACATCAAGCAAGATCCTTCTTCCCAAAGCAGATCTTTAATTCAGCACTCTACACCAATTCCTCTTTATTTGACTCTGAGTTTGACAAACCCGATGGCTTTGGCACAGCATCACCTAACTATACTGTCTCTCTAAGGAGAATGTTTCAAATCTTCTACCATCACAATCAGACTTCACATTCCTTGTGTCATAGATGTCAAATATAGTGTTGCCGTTTATTGTTAAAAATTGTTGTATTCAGTCCAAAGGTGGATTTATTTCATTACTACACACAGGCATTCATATATATAAGAAAAAAAATGTTCTTTTTGCCATAAATGACATAAACACTGAAACTAAGAAGACTTGGGGTCTCCCTCAGCTATCTTCCCTCCTCCTCTCCAGCTGCACATTTAACACACCCAGCTTTTCCATATACCCATGAAATTACACAGTGGTGCAATGATAAAACTTAAATCAAAATGAGCATAAAATATCAACAGGAAATTGTAGCTGCTTCAAATGAATACCCTTTATTGTTGCAGTCATTTAGAGTCTAGGTAGCCTGTGATGCTGAAAATCATCTAAATGACTCATTTAAAACTTCTTTAGAAAAACGCACTTTAATTTAACATGCACAGGTTTCTGAGAAACATTTCTAGTATGGAAATCACCAGCACCAGCCACAAAGGTAAAATTCAAGTCTAGCTGTCTATTCAAAGATCATTTTTGCAGCACTTCTTTAAAAAAAGGTGTATAGGAAGATAACATAACACAGGAAAGAACATAACACCAGCTCAGAGCAAGGGCCTACCTTTATCAATGTTCCATTTCCAGCAATGGTCATAAGTGGATGTGTAGGGAAGAGAAAGACAAGGAAACGTATGTGATTTAGCGACTTCCAGCCAAGGAGATTTCCTGATCCTGACACAATTAGTAACCCAGTTAGTAAATGTCAGCAGACCTCTCTTCAGAGTACTTGTCCAGTCTGCCTCCACCTATACACAACATGCTTTGGCAAGAAGTTCCACAAGTCCACTGCACGTGACATGAAGAACCACATCCTTTTCTTTGTTTTGAATCTGATCCAAATTAGCATCATACCTAATTCTATGGGATCTGTATCTGAAAAATACAACAATCAGTTGATCTCTAGAATTCCTCTCCATGCCACTCAGAATTGTGTTGACCTCTCTCACATCTCCAATAAATCATTCCTTTTTCAGGTTGAAGTGTCCTAGTCACACGTTACAGAGTAGGTAATAGGAGTGCATTTGTAAAACAAAACTATTGATGCAGAGTCACCAGAATCCTCAGGAGGCTTTTTTCTTCCAATTAGCATAAAATTGGTCCTGCAGATTACGTACCCATTAGCAGCTGGATTGCACAAAGCATGTTCCAGGACATGATTAGGTTTTGTTTCATCCAAAAGGAATTCAGCTCAGATGCTCCAAGACTGTCCTGTGTTTGAAATGAAGTGCAGTAAGTGAGGATGATTTGAAGATCATAAAAAGATGCCTGATCTGAACTAAAACTGGTAGATGATACCTTGGTTTTCCTCATATAGAAGCTGTTCCATACTTCTGAATCCTCCTTGCCACCATTCTCTGAACCTTTTCCACTTTACAGACATACTTTTTGAGATGGGAGGACTGGAATTGCACAAAGCTGCCAAGTTGTGGGCAAACCGTGAATGTATTTGTTCTCATAATGATGTCTTCTGTTTTCTCCTCTATTCCTTTCCTACTATTTCTGAACATCTGTTTGCTTTTCAGACAGCTGCTGAGCACTAAGCTGACAATTTTATGGTACTATCTATAATCTCCCCAAGGTCTCACTCCTGAGGGGTAATGGTCTCTTAGAACACAACATTTTATATGTGAACTTAAAATTGTTTTTCCCTGTATGCATCACTTTACATTTATCCATCGATCTGATTTTTGACACATACACAAATTGATAGAAACATTGTGCATTGCACAACAGTCAATTAATCAGCTGGTTATGCCACACAATGTTCTTCCGAGGCATGTAAGCATTATTACATCCACTTATACACTATTATATCAATTTTTTGAGAGATAAACACATTTGGACAAAAAAAAATCAAAAGAGGGGGAGTTTTTGCATCAGCAGTGCAAGGAATTCCCGTTACATTTATCCTATTTCTATAGCAAAAAATTATGCCCACAACTAGACAGGAATCCTGGAAAATGCCTCTGGTACAGTTCCTTGCAGCACAAACTCTTCCAGCCAAAATGCAATTTGGCAACACTTGTATCACCTAAAGAACACATTATAACCTTGGGTTGTCACGTCGGAAAAGAGCATACAGAAGTTAATTATATTTTTGATTTGTTTAGCTGTTCCTCATCACTTGTCAGGAGTTACCTTTAGAAGGACATTCACGTGCTCCGGGCACCAGCATTCTCTGATAATAAAAAACCAAGTTCAAACAAGCACAGCTCAGCTCCCTCTTTTTCACATTGATGTATTAAGCTTTTCTAGATTCTTTATCAAGACCCTTCTGACAGTTAAATTGGTTAAATGTTTCCTAAATTTAATACAAAGCTGCTGAATTTTATGAATTTTAATACGTAATACATAATGCCAGATGATGAGCTCTAGAAAAAGAGTTCAGGGGATGGGGGGAGCGAAAAGGATTAAAAAGACATTGAAGCTGGGATCTAACTTCTGGCAGGACATAACACAGGTCTCAGCTAGCCAATACATTAGACTTTTTATGGGAAGAGCTTAACTAAAAAAAAGCTTGCATTTTCATTTCAGATTTTCAATTACTTGGTCCAAAAACTTGCTTTGCAGTTTTTTTTAATTTTCTTTCTTGAGGAAAGTTTTTTCAATGTTGATAGCTATGAATGTTCCTGAATCAGCACAGAGACCCTTGAGAAGGAGGATATTAATCTGAAAAGCGTGAGATTAAATATACTTATTACATATATAAAACATATGTACTGTAGTATATAACTGCAATATATTATATATATGTAACATATATAAGCCTTCTGGCTTTATAGTCTTGGCATGCCTTCAGGTTGCATTTTATTCATAAAAATGAAGGCTGGAGAGCTTTTGAAAATGAAAGCTTAGATTTTCCTATACTGATTTGGGTCTTATCAAGCAGTCCTTTTTGAGGCAAATGTCCTTGAGCGTGGCTCTTCCCAAGATGCAGAATTTTACCCTGTGTGATGAGAGCTAAAACCTTCCACAGTGGATGAATTACCTTAAGGTGCACATGTCTAAAGCACACATAGTTTTGGTGCATGTATATGTGAGCTTCCTTCCTTCTGTCACAGTCAAAGTGGTTTAGCTTTTAAGCTGAAAGGCTTATTTATCTTCATCTGTGACAAAAAGATCCCACATAAAATCCCCAAACAAGACAGAACAACCCCTTGGTTTGCACAAGGCAGAAATCCTTTGGGCATCAGTGAAATTCTTGAACAAACTGAATTACTGGAGAAATCAAAGTAATATCTCATTATCCGCTGAGCACAGTCCCCTCCATCCTGGCTGACGTGTGCTGCCGCAGGAAGGGGACTGAGCAGGACCAGCGCAGATCTGGTTAAGTGCTTTGCCCTGTGAACCGTGCAGGTACATCATCGCAAGCTGCTAGTGCAGATGAAGTCACAGTAGGATAAAGACACCAAAGCCAATACAGATAATATCTGTGACCATACCAAAACAGGCTACAGACTGTAAAGGCACCTTTGTGTGAGGCTGAAAAGTTGTTCTCATCAGTGAGGTACTATCAATTTAGCTATTGTATCTTAAGCCTGGTATAACTATGTCCCCAAATGTCCTCAGAAATGTCCTCAAAAGATGCGTGCACAAGTTCTGAAGGTCCAGGTCTGCATCCATACCTGAAGGCTTTTTTTTGAAGCTGTGGGGGATTTCCTTAGAAAAGGATCTTCTCCAAAAACTGTGTACTGTACAATGATTTCTTGACCTGTAGAAGTGTGCTCCTTTATGAATCTCTCTTTGTTCCCTAAGGAAGCATGATTGATGTAATGCTAAGACATCACTTATTCAGGAAGGCCTCTCCTTCTGATGGCCTGAATTTGTTTCTTCCAATCTAGTGACTGAAGATATTTTGTAGCCTTAACTTTTAAATTAAAGTAGCAGTTAAAATTAATTAAGTGAAAATTTATAGGCCATTTTCAGTAGTTTGTAGGGATAATCCATTTAGCAACACTTCCTAAAACTACATACAGAAAATATCAGAATTTTAGAAAGTGTATTAATCTGCAAGTATGTCTGTGTGTATGTCTAATACACACATCTTCAAAGACAGCTACAGTTAATCCAGCTGGACATCCAGGCACTTAGTACTTGGAGGAACTCAAAGGAATACATTGAAAAAAACATACATTCAGGCCAAAATATGATAGAATCCTCTTAAAAGATCATTTGCCTTGGAACTAAACCTGTTAAAGGAAGGATTTACTATACTCCATGGGTGTGCTTTGAAGAAGCTTCCACTGTATTCAATTACTATTGATTCATTAGGTACCTGAACTGTACAGGTCTAATTAAAAACCTTTCTCTTTCCTTCTTTGAAACCAGCAGGGAACCTTAAATAGATTTACTCTGAACTGAAAAAAAAGTGATAAAAAGCTTAATTAGAAAAATGCTAACCCAAATTCCCAGGCCTTCTTTGTGCCAATGTCTAAGTAACCACAGCGTCCCTGTCTCTCCCCGAGCTGAGGCAGCGGATGATGTACCTTCCTAAGCTCTGTGATCGCTTGTCTTCAGCTCGCACGCACTTTGGCATGTCCCACAGGCAGGCGGTGCTGGCTCACCACACTGTCCTTTCTCTCTCTGGTGGGGAAAGATCCCAGTGCTGGGAATCCCAGACAGAAAAAAACGACCCAGAAAAAGACTTTATTTGACTAACTGAGCTTCCGACAAGCTGACTCAGCGAGTCTTTCTCAGCACAGGGGAAGGGCTGATGAAGCAGGATGCTGGGAATGGGTCTGGCTGGGGAGGGGGTGGTTCTGCTGTCAGGCTGCATCGCAAGAGCTGGGGAATAACTGGTGGATTGTGCTGAGCTTTCCATCTCACTCTGTGGATGAAATTCAGCCTGTACTGGTGACCCAGTGCCCAGACTGTGTAAACCCCAAGAGCCTTTCGAACTGAAAGAAAGGTTTCTTCAGATAAGGTTCTTCATCCTCTGGCCTAGTGCTACAGCACGTAAGAATTTAGATAGTCCTCCAGATGTCGCAGCATCAGTCAAGGCTTTGCCAGCTGGACTGAAATGAAAAGACTCCAGGAGAGAGAAGTATGTCTCTCTCTAGGTAGCTCACTACTTCATGCTTAAAAGCCTGTCACTTGTGTTAGTTAGGCTTTGATAGCCACTCACAGAAATAATAATTAGACAGAGGCATTTTAAATATTTTATACCTTCTGATTGCCCTGCAAGAAGTAGCTAATCTGAGACAGTAAAAGTCACCTCATCCTTCCAATGCCTTCCCATGAGTCAGAGAGTGGTTAGACTTCCTTAGGACAAAGGCACATCCTAAACATCATCAGCACTCTCCAAAGCAATAGCGCGTATAGGTCTCTATTTCTAATTTCATGCAGCTATCAGTGGGTCAGGGCTCTGTTTTGTGGTCATTCACCAAGCCAGGATTTAAAGAGACCTGTTACCATAGGGATGCACTGCTTTAACGCAGACTTCTACTATCCACCTGCTGTTGCTTTCCTGGCAGAGACGAAGCCAGATTCATTCTGGTCAGGGCTGTGGTGGCTGGGGTAGGCACAGCCCACCTGTCCCAGGCAACCCAGCATGACTGGCAGCTGACAAACCATCAGCCCCTGCCCCAGTGACACCGCAGCAGGGTCCCACAGCCCTGCCCTGCCCTGCCATTGAAACAGATTTTTGAAAGATCTGATAGTACTCAATAGCAACAGGAGTGTTGATTACTCAGGATATTTTTATGGAATAGATAAGTGCACCTCTGATCTCCTTTAATCAACCTATAAAATCTTACAGCATATACACCTGTATACAAACTACTGTAGTCAGTGGATTTTTCCATAAGGATTTTCTAGACTCAGTTGACTTTAGATAATAATTTCCAATACAGATCTTCAGTTCTGCTTCATTTTTTTTCAAAGTTTCTTCCTGCTGTGTGATGGAAATAACATATTTGTCGATGAGTAAGGGCGAATATTCTCCTATGCCTGCTACATCCAATGTTGTAATCGTGACAAGCTGCAGCTTCATCAAATTCCTCCCATAGTGGAGACTGCTGCTCAGCTTCCACCAGGGATCCAGACCGATCTGCAGGTACCTCTACACATTAATAAACTTTCACTGGCGGCTGCTGCTTTAATGAACTCTATGTGCAATCCAAATACTGGTCTACCATCAGGACTGCTTTTTCCACTTAAATATCTTTTAGCCTGTCAAGTGAACAGAAAGAGGAAGCCATTACTTTTGTAAATGTAACAAGAAAAGTGTCAGGAGTCCCATTATTTAAAACTGAGCTGGGCAGGGTGGAGGGTAATGTATGGTAGATACCAATCCAGCATGGAATGGACTAAACGATCCACTGAACTCCATTTCATCAGCAATTTACTGACTTTCATTTCATTTACCTGCATCAATAAGCTTGGTTAATAAGACACAGACCCCTGCCATTCCTCTGAAAGACTTCAGCACTACATTATACAGTGATTTCACTTTTCCAACACTAAAAGAATACTATTTTCTTCATGTTGAGGATACTTTCAATCTAACATAAAACATGTGGGCAATAATTTAAAGAATGCAACAAACCCTGCTCCCCCTCTTCAACAACTCCCTATGCTCACATGCTATTTTCAGATGCTGGGGAAAGAGGGCACACTTTTCAAAGGAGCTCTAAAGGCCATGAATTTCATCTTCATATAGGTCATTTTCATAGTCTGAACAGCTTCAATAGGAGCTGCCTAAATCACTGCACAACTATTTGAAAATTCAGTGCTTGGCTTCTTTCATCGCTTTATGGGGTTATAGAAAAAGTCTTAAAATTATGCATGGTCCAAAGGATAAATTTAATCTTAACGAGTTTCATTTCTGCTAATTGCTAAAGCCAAAAGGAAGTCTGTCAAAGGCTAATAACTCCCCAGCATATTCTGAGACGTGAATGCATATTATCAAATAAGATTACGTATTACATTCGTCCTTTAGAGGGCATTCTGTGAATAAGGAATATGCTTTGGGTAACACTGAGGGTCAGATCTACTGTGGTGTATATTTCCGTATTTGCACCTAACCCAATGAAAATGCATGAGTTACACCTCTTGCAGATATTACTTTTTGTCTTTAAATGTTTATTCTTAAAGCCTAAACTGACCTAATTTTTTTTTTTTTCAAATGGATCTACACATCTTTTCAACATATTTCACATGTAAATTGCAACTGTTCCTTTCTGATTTGTTCTTGACTGTGTATCTAACTTGGCTGATAAAGAAATAGGGAATGGTTATTGCTCACCATCCCATAGCCTTCACTGGCAGGAATTATTTCATATCTGACTTCTCTCTTCCTAGGACTAGTGATATTCAAATATGGTGTAAAGACACCAAAAGGTTCATCAGCTATATGTGAACTAATTAATTCTAAGGGTTTTATCAGACTGTCACTCCATAAGAATAAAACATTGCTTTGAAATTCAGGTGGTCTCTGGTTCATTCACAAGAATTAATATCACTGGCTAATAATGGAAAAAATATCAGCAGGTCCATAGCACCTTACTAGATCTTGTACTTAGTCCCTCCGTAGCGGTGACTTTTGGCATGGATTTCCTGAAAGCTTTCCAGGTTGGTGATGTTATTGGCATGGTTTTGGAAACCAGAATTGTAAAGATAACTGTACTGGATGCAAGGTCCAGCAATGCAAAAGATAGGAAAGCATGACATATGAGACAAAGTTTTAAAGAATCCACCAACTTGGATTAGAGAGATGTAAGGACATTTAAAGAAGACAGTCCAAAATATATTGGGATAAAGTAAAGCAGAAGAGAGGAAATGTCTTCTTTATTGAATGAAGACAGGAAAGGTATGGAAAGATTAGGTTGGTAAAACAGAAGATGAGGTTGTGTACCAGGAAAGCTTTCTAATAGAAAGACCATAGAATAAAGGAGAGAGATGGGATCCCTGAAGGCCCTCCAGCAGACCTTCAGCCTCAAAGCAGGACCCAGACATTGCATGCAATCAGTTAAAACAGGCACGGACAAATGCTGGGAACACACTTCCAAGAGGAAAATCCAGAATATACTTCTTCGTATCTTTCATTAATGTGTTTAATTGTGTGAAAAGAAATGTGTTCTCTGAGGTTGTTTGAATGTCTAAAGTTGATCTTAAGCACATGCCAGTGGGTTGACAGATGGCATTAAAGATGAGATTAGAGAGGAGTTTCTTCAGAAACTCCCATCTGAATTCTTGTCCCAAATCTGAAAGGTTGCATAATTACAAGCTGTTGGGCTGATGTAACCAAATATGTAAAATTACCCGTAACATTGACTCTCCCATATGCAATGATGACTTTCAGTATGACGAAGGGGAATAAAAACGTTGAACTTCCGTGCATCTTCTGGGTCTCAGAAAAGGCTGTATTGTCATTTGTACCTTGAAATGAAACTCAAAGCCAGTTATTCACAGCATCATCAGCTCTGTTCTCCCTGATCATTGTAATTGTGCATTGTGCTCAGAAGCATACAAGATTTCTCTTCAGTATATTATTTTCACTGAGAATGTTTGCCAGGTAAAAGGGACGGATTGCTATGAGAATAAGTGCCACTTTTTCTAGCAATAAAAGCCTCTAATTTTTGCATTGCTCAGAATTTCAAGGGCTTGGCAGTTTTGACTCTCTGACTTCCCAGTACATTCTAAACAGGTCTTTCATTGATCCCATTTTCTGCAATCCTTAAAAATCAAATATTGCTAGTGAAGATAATTTAAAAATGCACAGTGTTTCTCTACAAATCAATCTGATATCTATGGGACAGTGAAAGAACACTCAGAGGTATCCGGGTTTCTTCAAACATATTTATTTTCCTAAAACCACAAAGACCATAACAAGAAATAATGCAGTAAACAGTTCCCAGTAATACAGTAAACACATATCTGCCTCTTCTGAGTATTCAGTTGATAAACTAGGAACTATAAAATAAATATTTATAGGGTTAAAAGATGAGCATCATGCAAAGAAGGAGTAAACAAGAATCACAGAATGGTAGGGGGTTGGAAGGGACCTCTGGAGATCATCTAGTCCAACCCCGCTGCTAAAGCAGGATCACATCCAGGTGGGTTTTGAATATCTCCAGAGGAGGAGACTCCACAACCTCTCTGGACAGCCTGTTCCAGTGCTCAGTCACACTGACGGTGAAGAAGTTTTTCCTCATATGCAGGTGGAACTTCCTGTGTTCCAGTTTGCGTCCATTGCCCCCCAGGGCACACTGCTGGCTCATGGAGAGCTTGTGGTCCACCAGGACTCCCAGGTCCTTCTCTGCAGTGCTGCTTCCCAGCAGGTCAACCCCTGACCTGTACTGGTGTTTGGGGTTATTCCTCCCTAGGTGCAGGACCCTACACTTGCCCATGTTAAATTTCATTTGGTTCCTCTCTGCCCAACTCTTCAGCCTGTCCAGACCTTGCTGAATGACAGCGCAGCCTTCTGTTGTGTCAGCCACTCCTCCCAGTTTTGTATGGTCAGTTCTCAATCCACCTCGCTGTCCACTCACCTAACCCACACTTCCTAAGCTTGCCTATAAGGATGTTACGGGAGACAGTGTCAAAAGCCTTACTGAAGTCGAGGTAGACAACATTCACTGCTCTCCCCTCATCCACCAAGCCAGTCATGCCATCATAGAAGGCTATCGGATTGGTCAAGCATGATTTCCCCTTGGTGAATCCATGCTGACCACTCCCAATAACCTTCTTTTCCTCCACGTGCTTAGAGATGACATCCAGAATGAGCTGTTCCATCAGCTTTCCAGGGATGGAGGTGAGGCTGACTGGCTTGTAGTTTCCTGAGTCCTCCTTCTTGCCCTTTTTGAAGACCAGAGTGACATTGGCTTTCCTCTGGTCCTCAGGCACCTCTCCTGTTCTCCATGACCTTTCAGAGATGATTGAGAGTGGCTTAGCAATAACATTTGCCAGCTCCCTGAGCACTGGTAGGTGCGTCCCATTGGGGTCCATGGATTTGTGGATATTAGGTTTTCCTAAATGATCTCTAACCTGATCCTCCTCAACCAAAGGACTTTCTGTCTTACCTCTGTGTATTCAACAGGATCAAGACAAATTTCATACCATGCATGATCTGGGAAAAGTGAATTCAAAATTCAAGTTTGGTTATATGTATGTACGTATGTGTATCTATCTGTGTTTGTGTGTGTGAGAGGCCAGCCATGTCTCTCCCACTTACTTACTCTACCTCTGATTTTTCCTCTGTGAGACTCTATTTATCATTACATACAATGGTTGAACTGTACTTTGAGATCCTTAATAAATGCCATCTATTGCTAACTAGTTATCTGTATGTAGGTTAAATGTTAAGACATGCAAGTCACTAACCTTTTGGCAAGGTATGTGAGTGGTTCCTCAGAGTGTGTATTTTTCAGTAATGTAAAAGGGAAACTAGGACAGTTTGATGGATGTTTCATTGTGAGTATATGCAAACCTCTCCTAGAAGCCAACTACAAAACAAACTGACAAGGTAGAGTCTTTTTGGTTGGGATCTTTGTCACTTGTCTGTGCTACAAACTTAGCTGAAGTACATCAAAGTCCTGAAAGCAGATATAGACTACCTAACGTCAGAAAGAAGCCAGGTCTAGGTGTGCACAAATGGCGAGTCTGGTTTTAACAACAGAGCTAGGCGTAGGCAGTGCAGTGTGCACATTCTGCAAGAGAAACCTGAGCAGACACATCCACCACCTCACAGCACTGCCTAAACCTCACCATCAGCAGCTGAAGCAATAGTCCACCTGCCTGATCAAACTGTACACAAAGACAAACATTTAAACAGTTTGTCTGACTTGGCACAGGACAACTGACAAACTCAGCAAGCAGCAGGCATCAATTTTTTCTAAATGACAGATCTTGATTGCACCACATTCTTGTGCAAGAACTTACTTACCTAGGAAGAGAAACTAAGTGCAGAGATGGAGGACACTTATCTCTGTTTCCAAAAAGCAGGAATGCAACTAAAGAATCTAAAGGAATTGCTTTGAAAACCATAGATTATCTGCTTATAAATAATATTTGCAGTTGCTTTCGGTCTTTGACAAAATGTCAACAACAGCAAATATGTTTCCAGCTTCACTAGCCAATCCATGCAGACAAAGGACAGTACATCTGTATTACTCATGTTCAGCCTTCCAGTCACTGGTAAACTTTTGTCTCCTCAGTCTGTAGCAGAACATAATTGCAATAGCAGGAGGTAGGTGTGACAGAATAGTCAAAGAAAAATGAAAAGTATGTGAAAACAACGTTAAGCATAACAGTTAAACACATACTTTACTCAATGCATATGAAGAAATTGTTTTACAATCTGCTAAAGATCTAAAAATCTTTGACTCCACTTTATACTAAATAGCAGAGTACATGAATACCAGTTGTTATCCGTGATCCTGCCTTCTTTTTGTCTTGAAATAAGTTGAGATTTAATCCCTCTATGACACCTTTTTCTCAGACATTGTTAATTGGATTGCAATTATGGAAAAGCCAATACTAATGTGAATTTTACCTCACCCTTGTTGGAAGTGCTACCAAATTACTCCATCTTGATGTCCACAGTCCTGTGCCAGTTAGTAGTAAAGCTCCCTCTCCACTGAAATTGCCTTTTAGTAGTCATTTCATAACTCCTGAGGAACATAAGTTATGAGAAAGCTGAAATCTGTGGTGAGAAAAAGTATCTGAGACCTCCTGTATGGCTGTCATGAGGAATTAGTAACGGTGTCTTCATTTAAATCTAGTGTTGCAGGAGAGCTGTGGATGTGTTCCCAGCAACTGATGCTCTTGATGCAGCAAGTTTTGCTTTCTGGGAAGCTGGAAGGTACTGAGTCTGTATTTGTATTTGCCAGTCTGGAGATGCATGGCAAGCCAGCTTTATTCCTTACCACTGCTGAAGATGCAGGCCAGGTTCAGCACAGATTCACTTTAAATTTAATTAGGATTCTGGTAACATTAAGTTGCTGCCACAGGCAGTGATTAGAGTGTGGTGCAGAATCAGCCTTTGTGAGTGTTTCTCGCTAATTGTGATTAGAAAGAGATGACCGTATTTCTAAAATGAATGCCCCAGAAACCAAAGTTAGAGGATGCAAGTTTGTCCTCTGGTATCACAGCAGCCAGAAGTAAATTGAATATCTAGCAGCATTCCTGATGACAATACTCCTAGCACAGGACAGCCTGACTGTCTCAAGGCTCTGTTTTCCGTTCAAACTCAGGAATATGCACAAATCCCGCGAAGTCCTCTGAACTCTCCTTTAACAATCTACAAAGTGACACTGACCTGTGTATTTTTAATAGACTCTACTCAGCCCCTCTCATCAGACAGAGTAGGTGTGCTATGTATGGAGAAAGACCTGGGGGTACTGGTTGACAGCCGGCTGAATATGAGCCAGCAGTGTGCCCAGGTGGCCAAGAAGGCCAATGGCATCCTGGCTTGTATCAGGAATAGTGTGGCCAGCAGGACTAGGGAAGTGATTGTGCCCCTGTACTCAGCGCTGGTGAGGCCGCACCTCGAATACTGTGTTCAGTTTTGGGCCCCTCACTACAGGAAGGATGTTGCGCTGCTGGAACATGTCCAGAGGAGAGCAACAAAGCTGGTGAGGGGTCTGGAGCACAAGTCTTACGAGGAGCGTCTGAGGGAACTGGGGTTGTTTAGTCTGGAGAAGAGGAGGCTGAGGGGAGACCTTATCGCCCTCTACAACTACCTGAAAGGAGGTTGTAGTGAGGTGGGGGTCGGCCTCTTCTCCCTGGTAACAAGCGATAGGACCAGGGGGAATGGTCTAAAGTTGCGCCAGGGCAGGTTTAGGTTAGACATCAGGAAAAATTTCTTCACAGAAAGGGTTGTCAGGCACTGGAATGGGCTGCCCAGGGAGGTGGTTGAGTCCCCGTCCCTGGAGGTATTTAAAAGAAGGATAGATGAGGTACTTGAGGACATGGTTTAGTGGTGGGATGGCAAGGTTAGGTTAGTGGTTGGACTTGATGATCTTAAAGGTCTTTTCCAACCTAGATGATTCTATGATTCTATGATTCTATGATTCTATGAGAAAACAAAGAGTTCCAATGCCCAAAGAAAGACTAATTTTACACAGAAAGAGGTCAGGTAAGCCTGGGTTGGATTTCACTTAGAGTATAGAAGAAAAAGTTCTATATGGTACCATCCATCACTGTAATCAGAGCCGTAAGTAATAACGTTTATCTTTTCACTGCCTAGCTCCAGGTTCAGGACCTGTGCAGGAAATTCCTCTTTCCCCCTCTCTCTCTTAACAGAGCAGCTGATAGAAGCATGTGAGGTTTATTCTTCTCATGAATCCTTATCAGAGATGCTTTCCCTGCCAAACCCAGGGGAAATCCAAGTGCAGTTCAATTAGTGAAAGCAAATGGGGTCACCTATCACCTGCAACCTGATGGGATTGTCTGACAGGGCATCGGAAACATCTGTGTACCCCAAAGCATCACACAGTGAATATTTTCTAGAGGACAGTGACATACTTGCCCTAGAGTATTTCACAGATGGTTGAGAGGATCTTCCTTATTAATGAATTCAGACTTCACAACAACTTGCCTTGACAAAGGATAACATTTAAAGATTCAAAGAGAGTAAGTAGCAAGAGGTTGTCTGATATCCTTTAGATGAATGATGTTCTTTAATTAATTTCAAGGTCCATTGAGTATAGATCTACTAAATATAAAGCCTTTGCATAACAGTACAAACATTTTTAAAATATCTACTTAAGCAATACCACGAGTCTGATATAAACTTAATTGTGAAAAGTAAACAATATCAAAGTTAGGACTTTAGTGCTGTTCCTTGCTGACATCCGCATTCAGTTTTGCTGCATTTTATGACTGGGAATTTAAGAACAAAAATTCTGAGGACTTCTCTGGGAACAGACTAAAGTTTAAAATTCTAGCTATAGCTATGACTTTCATCATTTTCAGTGGCATAATCCAATACTCATGCTTTGTTTCAGTGTAGTTTTTAGGTTTGAACACACGGTCTTTTTCCAAAGCTTCTCTCACATTACAAAGGGAGGATTATGACCAACCATCAGCCTCTGCTCAGAGGATGGAAGAGTCTCCATGAGAATGATGAGGAGCAGGGGCCAGCACGTGGTTCAGCGCCGCTGCTGTTCACATGGCTGAGCACTGTAAGAGGGAGAGGAATTTCCTCTGAACAGCTCTCTGTAATGAGATCTCCAAAAATATATATCTCTGAAATGTCTGATATAACAAAGTAAAATGGAGTCTTAAATGCACTGGGTAAATGCTGCTGATACCCACGTTTTAAGGGAGGAAAGTTGTTAGCAAGAGGTAGAGCATTTCAGAGAACATGGATGGACTTTGCTAGCTGAACAGGACAGAGTCTAACGAAGAGAGGTCCATGGGTCTTGTAGTTGTGGCATGAAAAGACAATTACAACACAATAATCTTGATTTATCAAGAGTCTGCTTGTACCAGTAGGAATGGGTAGTTGCACCTGTAGAAATGAGGAGCCTACCCACCTCCAGCATCTTCAGCCATTACTCTGAGAAGAGAAACGGTTTATTCTTCCTAATGAATTGTTGGAAAAATTTCCAAAGCACCTAAAACCAGATCAAAAGCATCTGTAAATCACCTCTCTTATCCTCAGAATAATGTGGTAGCACTGAAGACGGATGAACTATGGTCTCCACCTGTTCCCCAAGCTACCTAGGGAGAGACTGTGCTGCCAGAGCAGCGTGCTAACTAAAAATAAATGAGTAAAGAAGAAGAATTTGCTCAAGAATTTGCCCAGATTGTTAAAACCAGTGGGAAATGTTGCTTCAGAGAGATAATCTGACAAGGAAAACCACTTATGCAAAAGCATCGGAATTTTCAAGGGGAAATGTCATTTTCTGCTAGGAAAAAGAGATGCAATTTTCTGTCAGGAAAATAAAAATGATAGTTTTGTGATTGGCCACCTGGAGGGACCCTATCCATTAAAGTCACCCACAGGAAGAAAGCAAGTAAGTAAGAGAAATCCCTCAGGAAGTTGCTACCTGCTGTGGACATTGTTGTCTTCCACACAGATATTGATTAAGGCCCCAGGTTCTCTTTCACGTTTTCCCACTTTCCTAACAGGTTTTGTAATAATTATTATTTTTGTTTCAGATTAACATTTTCCAGATGTACAGGTAACCTTTCATAAAATATTAAAATCAGTGCCGACTCAGTACAGTGACACCTTGCAGGAGAACAGCTTTAGGAAAGGATCCACTGTTACAGAAAGCACAATAAATTAGTTTTTACTGAATGTCTTCCAGGGTGTGCTCAGAAGCTTCTGGTTACTGGGCAATATACAGACCACATTACTTCCACCCACATGGATTTGCACCAATGTGAAAGATTAATTTTCATGTAAATTGCATGGGAAAGGGAATGCCACCCTGGAGCAGAGGAGAAGGTAAGTAAAAGAAAATGCAGATGAATGGTATTATCTGAGATAAAATAAAGGGCAGAAATTAAGTAGGATGTTGTGCTGGTTTTGGCTGGGACAGAGTTAATTTTCTTCATGGTAGCCAGTATGGGGCTTGTTTTGGATTTGTGCTGAAAACAGTGTTGATAACACAGGGATGTTTTCGTTACTGCTGGGCAGTGCTTACACAGAGCCAAGGCCTCTTCTGCTTCTCACACCACCCCACCAGTGAGTAGGCTGTGGGGGTGCACAAGGAGTTGGGAGGGGACACAGCTGGGACAGCTGACCCCAACTGACCAAAGGGGTATTCCATACCATATAATGTCATGCTCAGAATATGAAGCTGGGGGAAGAAGAAGGAAAAGAAGGAACAGGGGAATGTTCAGAGTGATCATGTTTGTCTTCCCAAGTACTTCCTATGCGTGATGGACCCTTCCTTTTCTGGAGATGGCTGAACACCTGCCTGCCTATGGAAAGTGGTGAATGAACTCCTTGTTTTGCTTTGCTTGGGTGTGCAGCTTTTGCTTTACCTACTAAACTGTCTTTATCTCAACCCATCAGTTTTTTCACTTTTACCCTTCCAGTTCTCTCCCCATGCCACTGAATGGAATGAGTGAGCGGCTGCATGGTGCTTCATTGTTGGTTGAGTTTAAACCACGACAGATGTTGTAGTTGATAAAAATGCCTTGGAGATCACCAGACATTTATCCTTTGCAGAATTTCTCTTCTATACCAACATCAAAGTCCAGATTCTGATCCCCATAATTTACCTTCTTCCAAGAACAATGGTCAATTTCCTGAGCATTTATTTTGGTTCCCTTGAACTTATTTGCAAATGGGGTGCTACATAACTTACAATAGTATAGTAGAATGTAGCACATTTTCTGTTTCTTCTACAGCAAAATGATGACATGATTGTTGAGGGAAAACTATGATGTCCATGACCTTAAATACTTAGCCTTTGAAATTAAATTGAAAGAGAGGAAAGTAGGTTGAGATATTTATCCTTTTTAACTCTGTACATCCAGGACAGCAATGTATCCCAGCAGAGTCTGCAGAAGATATCATACCTTCATTTCAGATGGAAAATCTATACCTCCAAAACACTGAAACTTGGTGTTCTGAACCTAGAAAGAAATAATTATAATGAGAGTCCCAGACACTAGTATATTTGCAATCAAAGCTACCTCTGCAGAAAGAATTGAGACAAATGGCAAAGCGAGAGCTGTGCAAGGCAAAAGGAGGAACTGGGAGTAAGGGAATTAAGAAGTAGCAAATAGCAAACATCTGCAAGAAAACTGCTGATTTGTAGCTGAACAACCTCTCTTACTAAGCCAGATGGTTCGTTAGCAAAAAGCATGGGTAGATGCCAAAGCAGCTTTAACTCTGCAGTGCCCAACACCTGTTTTTAGTGCTTTCAGGGGTATTACAGAGACAGGGCACTCCAGAGCTCTGTCACATCGTTTAATGATAAGGCTGGCAGTACTGGATCACGGGTCTCCACTGCAAATTCTAGCTTGTAAATAGCCCCAACACGCATGGAGCCTGGGACATGAGACAGCAGATTATTTTTAAAGGAATAGTAGATCTGTTGCTTTGTAGCAGCACCTTGCTGCCCTTTGCTGTTACCTCTCCTTTTATAACCTCTTCCCACCATGCATCACATTTTCAGGGCAAACATGGTTTTGCACAATGTTCAATTTGTTTCTTTTTTCATTTCTCAAGCCACCAGACATTCTTTTCATCCTCGGTGACACTGATAACAGTTATGAGGAATACTCTGTTATTTGTGTGCCCAAGGCAGAGACTTACTTTTAGCTTTGTAAATATACTACATGCTGTGGCCAAATTTGCAGTTGCTCTTTGCTGTCAGGTTAATCTCAACTGTGGGTGAATGACCATGTTTGAAAATCAGGCCCGTCCAGGCTCATACAAATGCTCTGTGGCAATATCTGGGCACCTGCCTACAGCAAGCATAGAGTGGACAGAGAGATGACAGCCCTCTTTCACCTCAAGAACATCAACATTGTAGTTTGCACATGAAAGGAGGCCTCTGAGAACACCTGGTGTTTGTATGTCCAGGACCATCTCTGTGGGACTCAGCTGATACTTCACACCACTGTCACTAAACTTTTTCTTAACATCACACATAGCTGAGCCCATGACAGGCATTTTTGGTTGTCTTTTTCAGGTTTTCTTTCCCCAGACACTGCTTCTTGTATCTGCCTAGCCATCTCCGTCCATTTGCTTCTTGGCCGTGGACAGCTTTTAGGAGATCTCTACTTTCCACTTCTCCTGGAGGTCATTTTTCGCTTCTGGCCAGAGGCTGCCTTGCCCTGGCTGGAGGAGCTACTTCAGTGGGCAGTGCTCCCCAGGGGACAGATCAAAGTGACATTCAGTTCTACTGGAAGTACTATGAGCATTAATATAGGCTTCATAATCTCTCACTGCAACTTACCCACATGTCTTAAAAACATGGTGAGGATCCTCATTGTGAGGAGAAGAAATCTGTGTTTGTATCTTTGCAAGGCCATGTTCAAATGCAAGGGAAAAGAGCTGTGGATTGAGGGACAATGGCAGTAATTTATAATTACAACCCTTTACTCAGGATGATGGGGTACATAGTATCAATCAAAGACAAATAAGTGCTTAGGAGATACTGAGTCAGGCTTGTAATTTCCCACCAGCTGGCAAGGATGCCCTCCCAATGGCTGAATATGCTTTCTCTCATGCTAATAGCTTTGTGCTTAAGGCTAATATTATATTTAAAAGTATACTTAACGTTATATCAATATAATGCAGTTCCTTCACGTCACTGGAGGCATCTGTCTGGAGTACAAATGGTTTGGAAAATCTGGCACCATCAGCAGTGGTGCTGATCTGTTTCTTTATTCTGGAAACGGTGATACCAGTTCCAAGAACCTAGATACAAACTGCCCAATATAGCTAACCAAACACACAAAAAAATGTGTACATCTGTTTTCTTTCACCATTTGTGATAATCTGTCTGCATTGCATCTGGACATTATTCCATCATGTGTTTTATATGCCTCTTGCCTAGAAGCCTGAAGGACAAAACTCATTTACAGTCTGTACACACTACCCAGGGATTGCTCTAAATCTTTCTTCCTAATCAAATTCCAGATCCAGAAAAAAAAAATCCTGATCACATGTAGCTGGTCTTCCCGTTGTTCTCTGAAAATCACAGTGTCATTTGGATATATCTTTATCCATTCCTGATGGGGCCAGAGAAACTGAATGCTGAAAAACAACTATATCCACTGACCAGATGACATTATTCTGAACTCCAGGTGTGGAAATGCCAGATTCCCTCCTGCCCCACCTTCACCCTTCTGGTCAGAGGGATGCAATAAGGTCCTTTGGTTAAAAACAGTGAGGGTATAGGCATGGCAAAATACCAAATTTAGCACTTCATCAAATATGCCTTAGATTTGGAGTCACATTTACCTACCAGAAAGCCATCTGGGTCAGGACATCACTACCTGTCTTTCCCTCAGGATATGGGATTCCTTTGTCATTTTTGTCATTTTCTATTTTTACATTTCACTCAGCTCTTGTTTTTGATTAGCAGCTTTTCTGGGTTTTGACCTTAATTCAAGGACTTTTTTTTTTTTTTTTTTTTCAGTGGAAGTGTCTAGATGTGATGACAGATGCATTTGCTTCATCCTTGTGAGAGAACACATCCCTTAACTTCTGTACCACATAATCTAAAGGTTTACAGTGTTGTACTGTCCTTTGATTTCCTGTTTGCACTTCCTCTGATAACTTGTGTGATTAGGCTCAGCTTGGGTTTACAGAGATAAGGTGCTACTTAAAAGGCTTGCTTTTCCTCCATCCCCATGCAAAACTATTTCTTGCACCTGTGGCTCAATCAGCTTCTATTTCAAAGTATTTCGCATGGATCCTTGCCAGTCTGTAAATAGATTGTACTCCAAACTGGCCTGTAGTACTTGTACCTGGTTGGAAATCCTTCCCCTGTTCTTTGACCATATCCTCAAAGTATAGTCCCTGTTCAGCAAGGCCACCTGGAAATTTCTCTTCCTCCTCACCCCAGTCTGACAACCCAAATATTCTTGTTGGCTGCAAGCATTACAAACTTGCTGCTGTCTCCTAGACAAAGAGAAGGGTGTCGATAAATGACCCAATGGTTGTGGTCTCATTAAGAAGTGCTCTATCATGTCCTCTGATATCTGACTAAAACACTCTACCCACTCATCAGTTGTGTATGATAGGTTGACATCCTTGGCGCATAAAGAGCTGGATGCTCTTTAGAATAGCAGGCACCTCTTTTATTAGGCATGATACACAGTTAGTGCATCAATCAGTAAACATTTCATTGTGCAATCAAACTCAGGAAATAGCTTAGTTTTGCTATTCATATTTTGGGATAGCACGCAGCATAATTTATGAGGACCTGCATTCATGGTCACATATCTGACAACTGATTCACAGCTCTGAACCTCTCAATAGAACACCTAAAGGTAATCACCAGTAGCTGTCTTGTTATTGTTCCCCTGGCATCTCAAGGATGTTTATTCATGGGCCTCCGCCTGTCTTCCTATCACTTTGGCCCTGCTCTCAAGTCAGCAGATCTGAGCCTTTGTCATCAACTGTATTTCTCATTGTCATTATAGAATAATCATTTGTATTTCCATCCATTTTCACTCAGCCTTGATCAAAAGTAAAGTCACTGTCTAGAGCTGTCATAGCTTTCACGCACCAGCTTTTATCCATTGTGGAGACAAACAATAAAAAGCCATCACACCACTATGGAAGAGCAGCTCTCTATTTTTGTGCCCTGCTTCATGACAATGGTATTTCAACCACATCTGCATAACTATGGCTCTTTGGCCCTCTACTTCTCCAGTCTTCATATATGCTTTCACTCTTCCAACATACTTTCCATTAGTTTCATGACACAATCTGTTTCACAGTTTCTCGCTTGTGCTTCACTGCAGTCAAAAGCTGAAGTTGCCAGTCCTCTCCTGCTCCTTGCTGATACGCTCAGCATCAGGGAGCAGAGCCAGGAGAGTCCTTTATCCTTAAATGCCATTACTACTGTTGTGGGGTTTTTCATTCCATCATTTTTAGAAATATAGGACACCTGATGCAGCACAGTAGAAGCACCTTAAGTGTAAGATGCCAGGGAGACTGATACAATCCTGCAATCATACATTAAGGTTCATGTTGCATCTTTAACCTTTGGCTCTCTTGTAGGTATAAGGAAAGAAAGGAGAAGGACACAATTCATTTATGCATTTCTACATGTAATTTTTCTTAGGAGATGGGAAAATGAAAAAATACAAAGTCAGTCTAAGAAACTACAGTCTTATGACTGTTCAATTAACATTAGCATAGAGATTTCACATAGAGAGAGAACATATAGTTATTTCATAGAATCATAGAATGGTTTAGGTTGGGAGGGACCTTAAAGATCATCTAGTTCCAATGCCCCTGCCATGGACAGGCACACCCTCCACTAGACCAGGTTGCCCAAAGCCCCATCCAACCTGCCCTTGAACACTTCCAGGGAGGAGGTATCCACAGCTTCTCTGGACAACCTGTTCCAGTGCCTCACCACCCTCACAGTGAAGAATTTCTTCCTAACATCTAACCTAAATCTACCCTCCTTCAGCTTAAGGCCATTAGCCCTCATCCTATCACTACATGCCTTTGTAAACAGTCCTTCTTCAGCTTTCTTCTAGGCCCCCTTCATGTACTGGAAAGCTGCTATAAGGCCTCCCTGGAGCCTTCTCCTCTCCAGGCTGAACAACCCCAACTCTCTCAGCCTGTCCTCATAGGAGAGGTGCACCAGCCTCTTCCTGGCCCTCTTCTGGACTTGCTCCAACTCACTCCATGTCCTTCTTACGTTGGGGCCCCAGAGCTGGACGCAGTACTCCAAGTGGGGTCTCACAAGAGCGGAGTAGAGGGACAGAATCACCTGCCTTGACCTGCTGGTCACACTTCTTTTGATGCAACCCAGGATATGTGTGGCTTTCTAGGCTACAAGCACACATTGACAACTCATGTTGAGCTTTTCATCGACCAACACCCCCAAGTCCTTCTCCTCAGGGCTGCTCTCAATAATTTCCTCTATTTTAACCAGGAATTAACATGGAAATTAATCTATTTACAACCAATGTGCAAAATTTTTCATAATTTTACAAGTCTGTATATCACAGCAAAGATAAACACAATTGATTGAGAAACTAATCATGACACAAGATCTTACACTGAATAGTGAGTACCTAAGTATGCAAAATTGGGTGCAGCTTGATCAATAGTGTGTTTATCAACAGCACCCATTAGAATACAGAGTTGAGATCCTGCCAGATATATAACATATATGTCTGGGGACTTGATTTGGCTGTGTACGGTAGCTGATGTATTTTCAGCAAAGTGTCCTTCACACATATCTCTACTGCCCTTCAGCTGCACAGTATAGTGATAAAGACTACTGGTAGAAGGAAATTTAACCATATATAACATTTATATTACACTGTATAGTGAGAAGCTGACTGTAACTCTTCACTGAGATGCTAATGTCCCTGATACATTCACTGTACGCAGTGCAAAAGAATATAGTGAAAATCACCATTCACGTGCAGAGAGGTGGAAATTGGCCCCTTGCAACTCTTAGCTGAACTCAAAATATAAAGACCCCCTTGTAATGTACTTCCCTTTGCTGACAAGCCATATTTGAGTAGCTAACAAAGGCAAATTTGTTAAAACTCAAAGAGTATTTGATGACCAAACTCACTAGTCTAACATTTCAGCAGCTATGGTCTACAACAGAGCAACTTTATATTGACACTTCAAGCACACATGCAGATCTTTTTGCCACAGCAGTCTCCATCTGCAAGAACTTTTTTTTTCTGGTAGCAGCAGAAGTTAGACAAGTGTTGAGGCAACAATAAACTTTGCCAAGGATCAGCTTCAGATGCAAAAATGGATTTGTTCTTTAAACAATCTCAGAATAAAAACCTCAAATTCTGGAGTCCAGAACAGATTCTATAGAAGAAACAAGGGAATAACTTTCTCTTTAAATCTGATAACAACTGTAAGCAAATCACATCAGTTTTCAGTTTCATAGCTAATCCATGTGAAAACATGATTTGATTCTAAAAGTAGCTGGGCAGCTCTCACTGGTACTGAGCCAGGGAAAAAACAGGTTCCTAAAAGGCTTTGTCAGTGAATAAATGGGAGATTTCTCCTTTGGTCTGATGAAATCAAGATGACTGACAAACAACACCTCTACCAACATAACAAACAGAAGTATCACAACCCATTTTAGACTGGAGAATATGGGCATCTTTAATATGCCTGCAAAATACTATATACTTTGACCTATCTTTTTTTAAATGGTGCATGATGAAGAAATTGGGTCATTAGCATCGCTGAAGCATTGAAGCAGTATAGGATAGGAGGTCAGAATATCACTGCCCAGTTTTTTTCAAATTCTTTCTCTTTCTTCAAGACTTTTATTGCCATATTACGAGATTCAAAGCACATCTATGTGGTTCAACAAGTTTGCTTTTCCAGGAGATATCTTTCCATTTTTGTGATGTCCTGTAGCATTGTATGAGGCTGAAATGGCAGATGGTCTCACAGTTGTATTTCTATTGTGTTCCAAAACTCACAAAGCCTGCTTTGCTTTAACCAAGATTTTATACTCTTTGCGCATAATAGCTTTCCTGGGCTAGCTTTGCCTTGCTATTCAAATTTCATTCCTCTTATTGCTACACTGCCAGTTTGAGAGTCTGAGAGTGGCTGTCAGTGAGTTGACTTGATGAGGCATAACTTGGCACCTGTACCCAGGACAGCACAAAGTTGATCCCACATTATGTGTGGGAAAAAAATAAAAAAAATCTCTTGCTCAATTTCCCATGCCTTTGGAAAGACTGTTCTCATTACTATGCATCTCCTAGTTTATGAAAGAAATATGCTTGATTGTCAGGTCCTTAGTGTTTTAAAATTTTCTGTGATCTAAATGTTGCTCTTGCAACAATTTGTCAAAGATAGGCTGTCACTCGAAACGATTTTATGTATCAGAAAACAGCTAGATGTAAGAGGTAAAAGATCTCTTAAGTCAATTATTTATACCTAAAGCAAAGCAAAGACATTAAGAATGTACTATCTTAAAAAGAAGTAAAAACACTTGTGAGTTTAAGACAAAGAAATGGCACGTCAGGGTTCCTGCCTTCTAGTTTGGGTTTTTAGTGACTCATTCAAGCGCAGTTTTCGCCAGGTTGCTTGTGTACTGTGCTGTGGGCATTGGCAGCCCTCAGCAGTTAACCTGTTCTGTGTAAAGTGTGACAACAGCTAAATGTTCGTATTTGTGAAAACTGGCAAGAGCTACTAAACCCTAATCAGAAAGCAAAGTTGAGTGACTTCCAAATTCTAGTACTTCCCAGAGACTGTAAAGCATCTGAAGTGCTAAAAGGAGGTGGATCCTTTCATTCAGGGTCCTCATCCTACATCTTCTTCTGCAGGTAGCTTTGCTCCAAGATCAAGACAAAAGTCACTTTTTATGGATTTAATGTTAAATAGCCATTAAATAGAATGTGCATGTTATCAATGGAGCTAGCACTGCAGTTTCAGTTTGCTTTTAACTCAGCAAGTGTCCCAGCTATGGCCACAGAACCTGATATCTTCTGGAAACTCAGAAACAGCCCACAGTTTTATGAGGACCACCAACCACTTCGGATGTAGATGCTGAGCACCCCTTTAGGCCTTTGATTACGTTTATGAACCATGCTCTGACTTTTTGAGGAAAGTAAGGAAAAAAAAGAGTAAGTATGAAGTCCATAAAGGTACTTCAAAGATTAGTTTCCTCATTTCTAAAATGGGTCTAGTGCTCTAGGCTTTGTATTAACGTGTTGCTGTGTCAGTGCTAATGCATCATTTTCTTGCTTGTGCCACTTGCAGATGCACTGCATTATGCAGTGCTTTGCCTGTTTTGATATATTGGTCCGTAGAAACTGAGTCATTAGCTAATCATATGTGCAGACATCCAAAAACACTCTTGAAAGGATTTTTGCTCTTTGATTTCTTCAACTATTCCCTTCAAATGAAAATTACAATTTTTCCACTCCACTCATCCAGTGCTCTAAATGTTACATATAATGTTTCCCACAGGAGCTGAAGCATTAGTTGGTATTCAGGGGCTCCTAAAGCTATTTTGAGAGATGTTGATGGTAAAGAGGAGCTTTCTTTTCTCAGTCTCATTATATGTACACGTGCATTTATGTACACGCAAAAGAAACAGCCCTGCAGTCTCCAGGCTTAGAGAAGAAGGAGGGGGAGAAGGTGCTCCAGGCGCCAGAGCAGAGATTCCCCTGCAACCCATGGAGGTCATAGTGAAGCAGGTTGCCCCTGCAGTCCATAGAGGACCATGGTAGTGCAGATATCCACACTGCAGTCCATGGAGGATGTCCTGGGTCACCCCACCTCATTCTTTAGCTTTTCTCACTTTTCCCTGGCTTACCACCAGCCACACATGCATAACTATAAGCCACTAACTCTCTACTTCCACACACTCACCATACATTTAAAACAAGTTCCTAGCTAATAACAATAAAGCTAAGGAAGATTCAAAGCAGGTTTGCCTTGGGCGTCATCGACTTGAGCAATAGTTTCCTCCCACTACCAGCAACTACTAGAAGCTATGTCAGCTACATAGATACCTATGTAATGTACCACTACATGAAAACAGCACCTTGCTGCTCTACTGTAGTTGTGCGGTTCTTTTTTCACTCTGGCAGAGGGGTGATTAAAAGTCCCTTCAGCTTTTGCCTTGTAGAGGATGTCTCCTCACCAGTACCAGCAGCATAGGCATCACATCCCAAAATCTGCTCTCTTGATTTCCATTTCTGGAACTAACTCCCACAAGAATTTCCCTCTGCCTCAGCACATCTGTAGCATGAAGGTGTTTTTCTACTGTTTTTCACTCAGCCAAAATGTCTGCAAAAATTGTGATCCTATAGAAAAAAAATTAGTCCTAAAGTAATGAAGTATACTGCAAAGCAGAATCAGATTTCAGACTCTTTATACTCAAAATGCCTAAATCTCACCTCTGACCTGGCAGTTTACATGACCCGATCAGCAAGGAAGCCAACAACTGGAAAAGTGGAAGGGCTCTGACTTCATGGGAAGAGTCAGAGGGCTGCGGTCTCCACACCCTCACGTTAGCTGCTGGCATCCAAACGCATGTCCCAGCTGGTGACCAAGTCGTTGTAAGACAGTTCTGCCGGTTCCCAAAGGAAAACTACGACAATGTTAGACAGCTAATTCTGCTGTTACATTATCAGCATCAGAAAACATATGTATCAGAACAATTTTAAGTCCAAAGATTACATGAAAGATTACTCTCTAGACTTCATAAATAGCTCCATCAAGCATCAATACAACTGTTTCACAAAGCCAAATGTCATGTTTAGACAATATCAGCCAGTCAGTAATTGATCTGGGGTAATTTTCTTTCCAAAGCAAGTTTACTGCCTGCCTCCTCTTCACAGAAAGCTGCTGTGATGCTAAAGAAGGGCACCCACCCCGACCAGTAATCACAGCCTGCTGGAAATGTGTTCCTGAACAAATCACCACCAGCTGGCACTCATGGGACTGCATCAGCAGCATACCCTGTGCTGCAGCTCTGATGGGCCCCAGGATTTCCCTGAGACACTTATCCTCAGACACGGATGCTTTTTGAGGGAGTTGTTCAGGTTAGGGAATCTTTTCAGCCTCAATCTCCTCTTAAGAGTTGCTAGTGAGCAAGCAATACAAAAATAAATATGTACCTTTCGGTAAGGTAGCTCACACATACAGACTCATCAGTCTGTAAATAGAAGATGTCCACCCAAAGTAACTGGTCATATATCTCTGACTCTCTCCTGTAGTATTACCCAAGTAGCCACACTTCTTCATAGCTTTATTTTTAGGAAATAATTCATACCATTACAGGAATTTTCAGTTTCTGATGATATAATTCAATTCTCCCACATTCTGTCCTCCTTTTTAAGCAGCGCTGCTGGGAAAGACATACAGGTAGATTACATTCTTGTGGGCATTCTTACAGGCACAAATGACTATATAATTTCCATAGTCATAAATTAATAATTAATAATAAGGTTTTTAAGTATTCAGGTGCACTCTGGACCGCTCAGATTTCTATCACTAATAGTATGTCACACAAAAATTATCATGTAATTTACCAAAAAAAAATTCTCAATTTTAGCTAAACCATCTTTTTAGCACCAATTTTAGCATTTGCCACGAGTTTCTAGTTCTCAGATGAAGGAATCTGCAGGAATCTGTGCAAAATCCAGACATTTTCTCGTGAAATTACTAAAATACTCCATTTCAACTTTACCAATACAACCTTTCAGTTACCTATAGGACCGTCAAAAGGGTGTGGTTAATCAGAGAAAGGTTTGCAGAACATTTAATTTGTGAAGCATTCCAAAATGTTGGGTTTTCATCCTAATTCAGGTTGGGGCCAAATTTCTCCTAAAGGGCAGGATTTCAGTGCTTTTACCATTCTACTGACTTGGCATTTCTCAGAAACTACAGTTTCATGTACAGCTCCACCACTGTGCTATAGTATGCATTGGGTCTAAAGGGGGTAAGCATTTTTAAAGTATTTGGGAAATGCCATTGCTCCCCTAAAATATAATTCTAACGTTCCTGGTCAAAATTAACAAGTATTTCTACAAGCAACTATGAGACACTGCATGTTAGAGGCTAGAAAGAATGATGGTATGTGGGCTCTTCTAATTGAGAATGGTAGTAACAAATTAGTAACAAAATCATAGAATAAACCCTCTTTTAGGGAGGTTCATCACTGTGATACTGTGATTCATTTTTTTGCAGTGCCCCTTTCCATTGTGCTGATTCAATAAAGCATTTCAGCATGGGGGCATGCATATGAATTCTGTTCAAAATCANACACACAAAACAAAAAAACCCACATAGTTCCAGGACCTCAGCAGAAATGCCTATGAATCCTATTTCTGGGTAATGTCCCTGGGGTTGACAGGTTAAATTCTGCACCTCATGACATAAGGTAGTGGAGGGAGGTCTGTCCTTCGGACAAATTGTGCAGATGGGAACTGATAGTGCTTACCTGTTACCTTTTCACTACACCCCTCCAAGTATAAGCAGCTATGTGTCCAGGGAGCTAGGAGACAATATAGCACAGAAATTAATTACAACCTGGTTACACAGAGCATCAGTTTCATGCCTTCTCACCATATCACCAGGAGACTTGGACAGAGATCAGCAGATCTCAGTTCCTGCATACATGCTTTTCTGGTAACGGCCACCATGATGCTACATTACACTAGGAACACTTTTCTACTTCTTTCTCTCTCTCTCTTTTTAGGTGTGTTTGTTTGTTTGTTTGTTTAGTTTAAGTAATAGTACAGAAGCACTGGAAGCTGACCTAAAAAGGTGAGGTCAATGAAAATCATGCAGATAGTGAATGTCAGAAGAATGGGTCGAGGATTTGCATGCATCATCGTGGAGCCACCGCATACATTTCCCTAACAGTAAGTGATGAATAATAAAATTTACAAGTTTTATGGTTTTATCATGTCAACATCTCTGATTTAGTATTATTCTTGGTGCATTTTTTTTCGCCCTTGTCCACAGTGCTCGTACCTTCATTATTTAACTCAAATGATAAGTCTTTCTGCACCCTTTGGAGTTTTATTTATACTTTTTTCCCTTCCTGATGCAAAATAGAAATATGCATTAATAGCACATCCCAGAGGTGATTAGAGTCATTCATATGTAAAGCAAATGCAGTAAAATCTGGGAAGGACTACTAAGAGCATATGACTGTTCAAGAACCTCTTGTTTTCATCTTTTTTTCCACCATTGTGCCCCCCAAAAGAAAATTCACACATGCCAAAATAGATGACCAAAAAAAAAAAAAAATTATGTTGCTTTTTGGTCAAAGTCTTGGAAAATTGTTCTCTTTAGGGAATGGCGGTAATTTGTATTTTACTGTTTACCAGGCAGATGGGCAATCCTCGGGACAACCTGATCCTGTAGCTGCTGAGTGCGAGCAGAAGTGCTATTAATCCTGATCCTTCTACACTGAAACCAAAGAGAATGTTTACTTTTCATTTCAAAGCAAACAAGACCAAGATTTATACTGGAGGCTATTATCTCTGTTTTACAAATGAAGACCAGAGTAATGAAGCCTCAGAATAGGACACAGTTGCCTAGCTGTCTTTTGGACCCCGTTTTCCACTCTCCCGTTAACCACTGCATGCAAAGTGGAAATTGAGGGGGAGCTGAACTGCGCTTAGCTGATGCCTAAGCAGAGAGGTATCCCACCTTCCTTCAGCAAGAGTTTTCATCTTTCCAGTTTGTGGAGCCCAAAACATTTTTCAACAAAAAACGTGACTGTGTGACCTATACAGCCACTGTCAATTTGCTTTATTTTAAGACCCTGAGGACAATGCAGGGATTCCCCAGGGCCTGTGGAGTGGAGCTTGAAATCATCAGTAGTGGGTGCTTAATTTTCTAACAGAAAAATTATCTTGTTGCCTGTCTCTGGATAGGATTGCCTAAGTGTCAATAATATTGAATTATTTAATACCCAACCTTTACACCTGCTTATCTCTTAGCAGGATTCAGCCACTTGGTGCTCCTCCACCAGTTGCACCTATGGAGCTTTTTCCAATACACTTTCTTTGGAGTTTACCTACTGGAGCAGATCTGAGCAGATCAAGGTAAACATTAAAATATTCTGAGTTAGACCAAAGCTATTTAAACATAGCCTTACTGGAAGATTGTCAGTGTCCTTCAGATGCCACCTTAGTCTTTGCTATCTTACTCTCTTATTTTATTGTAAATACATTAAGATACTAATGTTGTGAACTGATAAACAAGCTCTCTGTGCCAAATGTGACTAATTTATTTTAAATTAATTTTAAGCCTGTAGTTTTGACAGCCTTAAACAAAGGCTTAAACAATTATCACATCTGCCAATTATAACAATAGCTGGGACTGGAGACTAAAGAAAAATAGATGGAAAGAGAAACAACTAATAAAAATTTTTATGAGGAACACTGAAATTATTTGGACATTAAGAATTTATTTGATAAATATTTTTACCTTCCCAAATGCATTTTGCTCAACCTTTCCAAAAGAGATCATTTCAACTTCTTATATCAACAAAAATGTTTTTCTTTTTTTTTTTATCCTCCACATTTAAAAAGTGGATAAAAAGAGCTAAAAACTGAATCCCTTGCTGAAATGTTCTCTTTGATTTATTTGACCTGGCGAGTTTTTTATGCTTGTTTAAAAAATAAATAAAGCACCCTAAAATGTTGACAGTTAGGCACGACCTGACTTACCTGTTCTTCCCACGCTCTTCCATTTTTTTCGACTCAACTGAACTTGGAAAAAAGACCCCACAATTACTTGCACAGACATATTACAGACCTCAGAAAGCTAGAAGCAACAGCTTCCACAGTTTGGGGTAAAGACGAAAGGCAGGCAGCAACCTGCCTGTATCATCTACTAAGATGGGTAGGAAAAGCCTCACTCCACGTATGAATGGGGACACACACTCTTTCTCCAGCTCCTGCTGACTGGCTGGATCCTGACCTTGACCTGATCCATCAGTACATGTCTCTCACCTCCATGATTCAGTTGCTTCTCTACAGGTTGCGTTTCCACTGGTCAAGGTTTGGGGCAGGAGGGGAGGCAAAGAGAAGAGGGATTATCATCCAGCTTTCCTTAGTGTAGGGCAGAATGAGGAAAAGCCTGACTTTGCCTTTACATAGTTAGCATAGTTATTCACATGAAAATGTGAAATCTGCTTAAAAAAAAATAATCACCAGATCTATTGTATTTACACTCTTTTTTTCCTTAGCTTAAATGAAAATACAGGCAGAAAAATGAGAATAATATGCCAGAAATTAACTTACTTTCCCCTATTTCAAGTGCAATATTCTCACCGGTATTGGAATTTCACCCCAGGTGGCTTGGCCAAGGAATGTATGTCAATAGAATGAACCTCACTGTATATGATTTGACATCTTGACATTTAACAAACTTAGAAAATGTTATTAAAAGAGACATAGATATTGCAAAGATGATCCTTACTAATACTAATATACCTATTTTCTGTCACTGTTTTCCTGGAGTATCTGGTAACGTGGAAGGTAGCTCAGGCTGTATGCAAAATATCTAAATTCACACAGTACTGCACACTCGCCAACAAGCTTTGCCCAATCCTGGGCATTTCTGCAATTCATTTTACCCAATCCAGCCTCTGGTGAAAAATGCCGTGGGGAACTGCAGCCTATGATGGGAGGCAGGAGAGCTCAGAAACTCACTAATTGAGCAAATATCTATCTCCACCTCATGAAGGCTTCTCTATCCTCTGATAGAGATGAGGCTGAATCAGACTTGTCAGCAGGGGTAGAGAGTAAGGAGGAATTGATCCAACGCAAAGATGGCAATGCAGGGCTACCGAGGAACAAAACCCCATATGGTGTGACGCACCCCTACGTTGCATACCCCCTCTGCACAACGAGCTTTCTGGAAGTGATGGTAGACCTGAAATGGTACACCTATCTTAGCGTCCCACTCCAGGAGTGTGCTTCTAATAGCAAATGCCTTGATATCCCCCACCTACCTCACTTTTGGCTTGCACCACAGAGGGGTTTTGGAGCTGAAATTTTGAATTTAAACTGAAACAAATTTGAATTTAATTCTTTCCAGATGAAACTAAACAAGAAGCTATACTCCAGAAAAGCACCTGAATCAAATTAATTCTTTTTCAGCTCTCAGAAACATAATTTAAGTGCTCAAAACCAGAAAAGCATTAGTCTAAAGTCAAAATTCTCAAAATCCATTCAATGTGGACATTGGATTTCATGCCATTTCGCTGGACAGTTTTGCTCCCTCTGGACCACAATACTGGCTAATGTAGACATGTTAGCTAGCGCATCAAGGGAAACAGAAAGCCTTAGAGTCCCTCAGGTGCTTCGCCTAAGTGTCTGAGCTATCTTGCAATCAGATTTCAAAGCACTGAATATTCATTACAATGAATCCAATCAATCTTTATTGTATACAGAAGTGGAACTGCAAAGTATTCTACAGGCAATTTCTCTAAGTAATTTTTATTGTAATTTCCATTACAACTGCAAATAGAAACTAGCTTTTAATGTTTTCATAGCAGTCTCCCATTGAGCTGGTATCATGAAATGTGTTTTCTGTCATGAAGTAGTGAGGACAGCATAGCACAGATGGGATGGGCAATATAAAATTATTTAGGAAATGGATCCTATGACCAAATGGTTGACATGTTAAAAATTAGGAGAAAGGGTGACAGGATTATCTTACAAAAAGGATGCAGAGAAAGATGGATTACTTCTAATGAGATTTATTCACTGATTTTTTTTTCTTAGAGTTGAGACTTAAAAGACCATTAGAAATAAGACAATAAATGTCAATTATAGAGATGGTTTCCTTTTTCCTGGGGTTCTATAGAACTTATGGCGACACCAAAGGGAGGTATTCAAACACTGCTCTGTACAATATTCTATCAAACTGCAGTTAAAAACATACAGTTATTTATCTTATGATAAAATTAATTATTGTTCTGCTCTCAGAAACATAATTTTTGAAGGAATTCCTAACAGTGTCCTTTTTCTTTCTAATGTGACTCTAGTTTATGCTACAGCTGGCAATATAATTAGTAGATGTCCTGGTTTCAGCTTGGATATAATTTATTTTCTTCCTAGTAGCAAGTATAGTGCTGTATTTGGATTTAGGATGAGAATAATGTTGATAACANGGGAGGGGGGAGTGAGCGAACGGCTGTGATGTTGCTTCAGCTGCCTTCTGGGTTAAACCATAACAGTTGATAAAGCAAAGTGGCTCTGTAGTGTGCACTGATCTGATGAATGTGACCTAAATAATGAAACAGTTTGTCCCTCCAAACAGGAATGCTTCTTAAGCACATGCCTAAATCAAAAAAACGTGTGTTCCAGGGATGCGCCAATGGTTACAAGAAGCACCTTGTACCTAGCACTAGCACAAAACTGGACTTCATATGATGGTTCAGTACAAATTCTTCCGAATTAGAAGACACTCCGCAGAAACAAAACAAAACAAAACAAAACAAAACAAAACAAAACAAAACAAACAAACAAAAAAAAGCCTTATAGGATGAAAAGCTAATAGCCTATCACACTATATTTTAACATAGGGTGAACATCCTTAGTGGGAACAAATAAACCCTTCAAACATTACTGCAATTGCCAGAAAAAGAAATCTCTCTTCCTTCATTTCACAGGCACCTTCCTTCTATGAAATCAAATGTTACTGAACCAACTAAACTTTCCAAATAAACTGTATAACCTCATCTTTATTTTAATTGATACAATAATTTCATGTCTATAGTAAAATTAAAGCAATTGTGTATTTCCCTCCCTTGAATAGGGAATTGGTTCCCTAGAAATGCTGAGAAAGAATTTTCTACAAAATCCAATCCCATCCAATGTTTGTTGGAAAATTTCATATTGGGTATGATAAAGATGACTATTTTTATATCTGCCATCTCTTGCTCCACCAGGAATAGTGAATAAATGACCTGAATAACATCTCACAGCCCACCAGCAGTAGTAAGAGTTATTGGTTTTAAAACAGAAGATTAAACTATTCTAAAATTAAAGGGTTTCATTCCAAATAAACCCTCTGCTTTGGTATTAACAATTCTGGAGAAACGCATTCAAGATTTTTCTGGTAATCGATAATTCCAATTTTATTATATTTGAAAATTACCATAGGGTTCTTATCTGGGATGTTCATTTACTTCTACTGTTAATCTGAAAAAAAAAAAAAAAGCATGTCTATTTATCAGTCCCCATGGTAAATAGCCAGTGTTTAATCAACAGTTCCTAATTAATGTTGACAACATTTTTTTGTTTATTCCATCTTATCATCAAAAATTAATCCAAGATAAAAAAAAAATGAAATGAATGGATCAAGATTTCAACAGATTCAGTAATAAAACTATAATTGTAAGGGGCCGCTTCCTGATACTCATGGCTATCTACATTTCTGCAGATCCCCAAGACAGAACTAATATCTATTATCTCCCTTCTTGCCAAATGGCCAATGAGGACCCAAGAAGGACGTACAAATCTGAAGTTTTCTACATTGTTTTGGAAAAACTAAGCCTTTTTCCTCTTGTTTTTCTACTTATCTATGAAAGATTAACTTCACTCATTGCTCTAAATCAGTATGCATGAAGGCTAACTCCTCTGTTCTTCTACAGAGACATTTTTGACTAAACTACAAGGATCATGGCCTGCAGTAGAAGAATAACGAATAAGAGTTCGAATCAGCGAGGGAAGATATTTAATTTGATGTCAGCAAGAAACTTCCTGACCTCCTACTTTCTGGCACTACCCCATGTTCACATTCTGCAAAATTATTCAAGAACGACCTCCTGGAAGCACAAGAACAGCTCATCCCCTACAAAGGGAAAGGATGAAGGCAGAACAACCTGGGCTCTTCCACGATTCTATGAAAAACAAGATCTCATTGCAATAATAGGAAAAAAACTGAACACAAACAGAGGCTGAACCTGTAAAGAGATGATCCATCTGAAATTATAATATTATAGGCATGAAATGGGGAAAAAAAGAAAATAGAAAATCGGATGTATTGGTAAGCCCTTGAAAATGTTTCGAAACAAGCTTGAAAGTAATCTTGAAAACCATTTGCACATATTACACAGTGAAGTTCCCAAAATGAAATAAGGGGCACCATGCTGTAAAATAATGAAAAAGACTAAGATCACAAGCAGAATAAAGGAAAAATTTAATAAACAGGGAAGTGCAGCAGAAACCAAGCTAAAACCAGCCAATCTGACAAGGATTTGATGGTGATGCTATACTCGGGACTCTCGGCTTTTACTCAATCCCTGCCTTGTCAAAAGGGTTTTATTTTGTAGTTATGGGCTTATTGCTATTAAAACCCACCTAACAATGTATATTTACATTGCACTTTGTGATTTACGGCAAAAGATCCCTTGCCACAATGGTCTCACAGTTGAGAGGAGACTTCCTTATCTGTGCAAGAGGGCCTGTGAAGCATTTGCACTGAAAATGTCGGTATGTTTACAGCAATGAGGAATCCTTAGTATGGCTGAAGGGGTTTGGGAGGGAAGGGAGCAAGACAAGTGATTCCTGAAAGACCTTGGAGGGAAGGCAAAATCCTGAGAATGGCACACTGACTTGAAGAGCAACAGGGCTAATTTACTGATGGTTTAGTAATTGTCAGGCTTCAGTGAAAGCCACAGAAAACCTTTAAAGTCTCTATAAAAGGGGCCTGTTTTAAAGAGGCTGTCATGGCTGAAAGGAAAAATAATAGGCTAATGGGACTAATTCTAAACCCAGCAGGTCTGGAGGTGAGTCCCCGCAGAATAGAAAGGGAAAGCAATCATGCCAGATGAAAGAGAACTTGTAAGGAAAGAATATTCTGCTGGGTACCATCAAGCCAATTGTGGACTAATGCACATCTCTCATTGCTGTCACTAATTTAAATAGGGTGAACATTCAATCACTGTTATTATGTTATCTTTTTAGCTGAAGGTCGAACACATCGGCATTGAAACCTTACCTTTTCTCCTGTACATGGAAAAAAACAGATGCCCCTACATTTGGTATGCAATACTGCACTTTGTAACTAGGGTGTTTACTAGTAACTAGAATTGGAGGATGTATCTGAGCAAAAGAAAGCAGAAAATGCTTTGGCTGGGTGGTGATCTTTATCCAATGAGTAGGGATACATATCAGCAAGGTAAGGAATGACATGCTCCCTCCCATAGAGCTGCCCACTATGAACATAACACATATGGCATGCTGGGCCAGGGCTGTGGTCACCAGTGAGCAGTCCTTTTTATTTTGGCTCCTCTGATTATTTCTCATAAAACTGTACGATGGAAAACAAGATAAGTCCCTCCAGGGATTTTCCTTTATTTATGCACTCCATGATACAGACATTGAGGGGAAAAAAAATAAATCACAAAGCTAGCAGGAAACCTAGCAGGAAACCTAGTCATACTTCTGTAACTCCAAAACAAGAAGTATCGCTGTTCTATAAGTTTTTTAAAGAACCATACAATAATTTGGGTTGGAAGGAATTTAGGTCGTTTAGGCAGACCTTCCAGAGCAGGGCCAGCTTCCAGTTTAATGAGGTTGCTGAGGACCTTTTCCAAGAAAGTTTCAAGTATCTCCAAGGGTGGCAACTCAACAACTTTTCTCGGTAACTATTCCAGTGTTTCCCATCCTCACTGTGCAGGAATATTCTCTTATATCTATCTGGAAGATTTAATATTTCTATATTGACAGTAAAAATTGCCATGTATGGTTTTTTCAGCATCCCAAACAAACAAATTTAAATAAACAAATGCCCAGCTATTTGCTAAAACTTGCAGTGCAACCTGGAATACAAGAATATATTTTTAATACAATATGCTTTGCAACAAAACAAAATTCAAGGATCCTTAGGATTTCTGAGTTATTACTCTCCCCATTTGAACAATGGGCACAGAGATGACAGATCACAGCTTTCCATCCTGCTTTTTAAGCAAACAAACAAACAAACAAAATCCTTCTTTGGATCCTTACAAAAGGAGGGGTTTGATGCATCCTGTTGCAGCTCCATCTCCAAGACAGGACACATAGTATGCTTCATCAGCACTCACCAAACATTCACTGAAGATTCAGATAACATGCTAGAAATTATTAAAATTATTATTGTTTCTATATGTATTCCAGTGCCTTCAAAAGACACAGTTCTGCTACAGACTATGCAGCACAGAAGAGCACAAGGGTTTCTGTCAAATTTAAGCAATAATATATAACCCTCGTAGGCACGGACTGGTCAAGGAGGAAGAGAGGAAGTGAGGAGACCTCAGATCTTCATCACCTGCCTTTTGTCCCAGCACTGGGCCTTCCAAATCAGAGTCCCAGAAGCACTGGGTAGAGACCTGCTGTGGGGACCTGGAGAAGGCTGCAGACTGCTGTGCCTCCTCATCCCAGCAGCACGAAGAGAAAGAGGTCCCCGACCATGCCTTGCCCTCCTTCTCCCTTGCCACCCAGCCTGGGGCTATGGTGACCTCAGAGCCAGGCACCACTGGTGGACAAGCAAACAGACAAAAGGGCAGGGAGAGACAGCCCTGGCACAGAAAGTGCTACACAACAAACAATAATTATTGAGGATCTAAGCAGCACATAGAAATGTCCTTCCTCTACGTGGCTGGTTTTAACTAAGTGAAGAATCCATGCCTGTGTTATGACAGTGCTTATAGTGACCATATACAAGTCAATGCATAGGATGTCATCATGCCTTTTGTAGTTCAAAAACTACGAGTGAATCAGCAATCGCCTTGTAAGCCGAGAGTTCTGGAATAATGAAACACAAACTTCTCTGTAACTATACAGAGGTTTCCTGAATTAACTTCTGTTTGGATAAGAACATATCTCTAAGAAAACATTGACTTGTAAAAGTGCCTGTGATGCTAAACCCATCATAACCTTTGAGAAATAATTCAGATGATTAGTAACCTCCACAGTTAAAAATGTAATCCATACTTACAGCCTGAAATCATCTTTCAACTTCCAGTCTCTACCTTTTTTTACACCTGGGTCTTCTAAAAAGAAGGTCCAATTATCAAACTTTAGTTCCTCCTGTAAAACTACCCTGAAGCCATTTTTTCTTCCTCCTCAGGGAGCTCAATGGATTACTTGACCTTATTTTTTTTAATAGGTGCGTCCTGTCCTTACAGCTGTTGATGTTTTCACCACTTGATGTTTTCTCAAGGACATTTACATAATAGTTCACTTGAATTGTGCTTATTACTCCAGCAGCTGAAGCAGGGCACACCATGGTAACAGGCCCACAATTACTTTTGCGACTACTGCTCTGACAGTGCTACAGCAATCATTGCTATGTGAATGGGATAAACGCATTTACTGACAATCTCGGGGAGAAAACCTGGAGAATGATTGTATAAACACACATCATGTTCTTCCATCCTAAATTCAAAACCGTCTGAGACAAAACACTATCTGAACTAAAGATTTGTATTTTCCTTCACTGTTAAGGTTATACGTGTATACAAAGATGTAATCTGATTTTATGTCATAAAAGTTAGGATGCAATACTGGTCTACGGATATGAAAGCATAAAAGCAGACATTTTCAGCCTTAATCAGTGTTATTTTTTTCTCTATTTCTCTCTCATGCACAAATGCTGCTGTGAGACACGCTACAGAATGAATCAATGTACCATTGCAGTAATGGGAGCGGGACTGGCACCTGAATGCCTAATTTTGAAACATACAGATTGCTCCTAACTTTTCTGAAAGGTGTAGTAACCCCTATCCTAGGCTACGAGGATCCTGGATGGCTCCCATTGTGATTACCTGAATGTGTGTCACTCCCGTTGCTCCCACACTACAGAATTTCCAAAGTGTCTGCAGGAGGTTTCAGATGAACTCCACGTTTCAAAGAGATACCCAGGGGGAAGCACTGAATTTCATTTGGGTTTGCTTTGAAGCAGAGATCTTCAAGCATGAACCCCAGAGTTGCCTCAACTTGAGTGAATCTTTCAGGAAAGCTGATGGAAGTTAGTAATAAAAGCCAATGTTAGGCAAGCTTTCAGTTTCAGAAACCACTTTAAGTAGTTCACAACATCAGTATCACAACGCTCTAACCAAAAAGTAAATTCCTCTGTAAAAGTGTAATGTTTGGTATAAATCCAGAGTAAACCTATGGAAATATGTCTGCTGACTGCAGCTGGTCATAACCATCATATGTGACTTTATAATTATGTCGTTCAGGGAGCCGTCAAACTGACTTTAAAAAACACTGCTGAGAAAACAGTGGAGCTGCTGAACATGACAACTGTTTCCAGTTCAGTAAGATGAGGGACACAAACACAGGAGACCTGTGAAAGCTGAGCCTAGCATCCACCTTGGGGTGTTCAGCAGCTACCTTTTCGGGACGTTGTTGCCAAAATCCTTCGAAGCCAAAATTCTTCAGAGTTCAACTCTTCAAGCCACGGCCAAGGAGGCTGCCACCTCCTGCTGGGGATCAAATCAAGTCCTGAGAGCTGGCAACCGTGGTCATCAACTGCAGTGAATGAATTGTGGTGTAGCCAGGTCTCTCTGCCTCCCCAGCCCCTGCTGCCGGTTATTGCTTGCTCACGGGCTGCTGTTAGGGCTGTGTGTGTTTCCAGTTCTTCTGCAGAGCGCAGAAACGCGGCTTCACTCATGCTAAGCAAATAATACACGCTCTCTGCTCAGGTCTTGACTCTTCGTACTAATATCTGCAGCCTGCAGGACTAAACCCAAGCTTATTCATGGTGTACAATGCTTTGGCTCGAAAGTTGGCACCCTGAGGTGCAGAGGATTTACGGCACATGAGTGTGCATAACAGAATCAGATTGTTTTTCCAAGAAATTGGACCCAATCTCATCCCGACAAAGCTAGCGGTAATTTTCCTAATTAATGCATCAGGAGCAGTCCTCAGGAACTATACTGAAATGTAGTTTTCCATTAGCCTCCACAGGGCTGCTGTTTTAGAATGTGATAATTATTCAAATATCAAAAATTATAGTTTAAAGCTGTGTCATGGGTTTTGGCATTTGATAAATTCATGATACATTTTACTACATGTTCCTGTTCAGGTGTTAATGTGCAAAATCCCACAAATGCAACAAAATATAATAAAACTTCTGACTTAAGATATTAATTAGGTGATTAAACTGTCACACAAGATTTGTTTGTCCTTTGTAAATTAGTAGCTCAATCCTCACAATTTATAAGCAGAACAAATCATAAAACAAAAGGCTTGGTTCACTATAAAAACCACTAAGCTTTTGCACAAGGCCAAAGCAACCATGGAAAATTGATTTTCCACAGCTTACTCTGTCTTGAATAGGCTCTGCTTTGTAGAAGATTTTTTATTGAGTGAAGCCAAAACTCATTATAGCTAAGACCTTTAGGAACAACGTGTGTTTGCTCCATTATTTTTAATGTCATCAACATCACATTTTAATCTCATGTATTAAAGTGGGAACAGCACAAAGATATATTTGCATTTTATTACCAGGGTAAAAGAAGGAGACTATGCTAGAGCTTTAGTAAAATGTGGGCCACGGGAGAAGAAAAATGACTATTCATTATTTCTCACAGAATAAGCCGTGGGTAAAGAGCAGGTTTAAGGTAAAGTGAAGCAGGGCTTTTTGTACAGTGTACAAACTGTGGAACTCGTTATCATCGGATCTAAGATCAGTCAACATACAAATAGCCCTAGACAAATTCAGGGGGCAAGACATTAAACACAGCATTCCTGGTGCTGCTTAAGAAACCTCTTGACCAGTGGTCACCAGAAGCTGGGAAGCCCTGAGCAAATTGGTCTCTCCTCAGCGTCTGGCCTTGCTTTGGCCAGCAGGTTGGTCCAGAGACCTCCTGAGATGTCTTCCAACCTGAAATGTACCACATCCCTCTCTTCATGCTCATTTCTTACACAGTTAACACCCTAGCTGGTGTCAGAAATAAGTTAGAGGGCTACATGGACATTTGATTTGAGTTGGTATGGAAGTTTTTACACAGTGCTAATAGATAAAATTGTGTCACCTGATCCAAGATATATTAAAGTCAACAGTCTTCAGTAGCTTCTCTGGTCATTGGATCAGTCTAGTTAATTTTGCCAGGATTATCACAAAGAAATTCTTCTAGAGTATACTCCATACACCTGAATAATAATAATAGCGTAGGGGCTGGGCAATCAGCATTTTACAAGCTGTACAATTTATGATCCACGTGAAAAACACCAGCTGCTCATCCAGCACTTGGCAGAGACGTCATCTCATGGAGTCACAGTGCTTAAATCCAGAAGTGCCATTTGTGATCACCTAATCTGATCTGCTTATCACAGGCCATTACCTTTGTACTGAGCTCAATAACTTTGTGTTTGACTTAAATACATCTTCCAGAATGACATCCCGTCTTAATTTGAAAATGAGAGATGGGGAATCCATCTCTTCCCTTCATCATGTATTTCAATGATTAATCACTCTTTCTGTTAAAAACAGGCACAGAATTTCTAATTTGAATTTGGCTGGTGACAGCTTCCAGCCATTGCTTCTGTAGTACTCAGAAATTTCTTATTATGAATATGCTCACGCATTTTAATGAGGTCACCTCTGAGTCTTGTTTTTAATTCACTAACATTCCAATTTCTTTATTTCTCATGGGATGAGGTATTTCTTACAGCTCATGAATCATTTTGGTAGTTCTTTCCCTTGCTCTCTCAAATCTTTGAACAGTTTTTAAATATGAATATGAACTGGATACAATATTCCCTTTCCCTTCAGACAAGACATCTCCACACTCCTATAATGAATCTGTTTATCAATGGACATCCTACTATTGATTGGAGCATGCAAACTGGATTCCTTTAGATGAAATAAAACCATATTAGAAGACTGACATTTAGCAGATGAAAAGATCTTTGATATACAAAGGTTTAGTTGAGCACCCAGATTCCTGCATAAAGAAAACACGTTTCGTAGTGAAAAATGCTGTCAAGCTGTGGCCTTTCAAAAGTCGCATTACCACCTGACCTCACCTTCCATAACTTTAAAATGGGAACAAAATCTTGTTAACCCTGACACACCAGGAAAAAGAAAAGACTGCTTGCTGTATTACTGTCATAGCAATTCTGTTCTTCACCACAGATCAAATTTTCAAATAATTACGTCACCTTAATATTAAGAAATTAATTTTATGCTACAGTCCTTTCTTCTCCAGGGGCTAGTCAAAGCAAATTCTTAGCCCCTAGAACCACAGGGAAAGCTATTATCCTACTGCTAAAATGGTCAGATAGATGACTACCGAAATAAAAAAGGGCAGGGACTGTATTATGTTAGTTCAAATCTACTGAATTTTGCACTTTTAGCTGATGATTCTCACTTTAGAATCACTGCTGTCATTACTGATGTTTAATAATGCCAATTTAAATGCATTGCTGGATTGAAAATTTGAGTTCTCCAAAATGTGTCTTATTTACTTTCAAAATTACTACTTTTTAGCAATAGACATACATGGTTTCTCAGAAGTGACGGATGGTGCATTCCTTTTGCTGCTCAGGATTTTTATCATCCTTTCAGACAATTGAATTTCTTCCATTTGTAAAATCTATTACCAGAGGAAGGATTACAAATAAACCCCAATGACTGGAATCAGAACTGTTTTGACAATACAAGAATACTTCATTGATCTATTTTAATACCTAGGAATCCCATTAAAAAAATTGTATTTACTTTGTCTTAGGAATTAGCACTTGAGCAATATCATGAAAAAGCTCACAAGGAATATAAATTTGTTATATTTATATAGCAGATTTCCATAAGATACATTTCAACTTGAACTAATTTGATGTTTTGATTTTTTGGAAATGCCCTAAAAAAAATGTGACCACATTAAATGCTGATTAACCCACACTAAAGGCTGATTAACCAGAGATGCTGACGAAAACAATCACAAGCAGAGCACCTTTATGCTTTTAGGTACTTTCTAGACAGGTTCCCAAAAAAAGATCTACTTTAAATCAGATGTGAAGCAGCATTTGTCAGTAATCTAAATGGGACTGTTAAACTGATGCTAGTAGATATGAAAATACTAATAAAATTTGTGACTTCATAAATAATTATTTGCAGAATGACTCAGAGAAAGTAATAGCCCTTTTCAGACTTAAAAATTTATGAACTGATGACACTCTATTGATTGGAGCATTTACCGCAACTTCAATACCTCTAATTAATGAAACGGTTCACAGAATTAAACATAATACTCAGCAGGATGACACTATGTCCCAGTTCTTTGCAAACACCTCCACATTCGAACATTTTCATGTTCATGGAGTGGCCTACGGAGGAGCCTACTGCTTGTCCTAGTGAGATCAGGGGGTGTTTCACATTAGCTTCAGGTATCTTACGCTTACCTGCGTATGAATATAAAGCTACTTATGAGACACGTAAATTGCAGTATCTGATACTTGATGAAACACCACTGTTAAAAGTCAGATGCAAAAGAATACTTGGTTCATTTCTTTTACCAGTTAACTTTAAATCATTACTATAGCGATGAAGATGGTGACTGCAACACACTGGGAGAAAATCTATTTGTTATATTTTGCAAATAATATAAATTTCCATAATAATATGTTCCAGTACAAAGGTATAGATCCAGAAACGGGCAGTCTAACATAACAGAGAACAATAACCTGGAAAGCAGATTCTGAAAATTATCTGTAGGTCCCAATGGAGAAATGCCATGAACTCTTAAGCAGATACATTATGGCTAGAAAAGTTAATACAATTTTTTAATATGTTAAAACAAAAGAAATGAGCAAAAGCAGAAAGGCAAGTTTTGCTTCTTGATGAGATCATTTTAGAATAATATGTTCCTGTCTACTACATTAAAAAAAAAAAATTGAAAAAAGGACAGAAATGGAATAAGAAGAGCCATAAAGCTCAGGCCTAAGATAATACCTGAGGGGCCAGATCATCTTGGTTTTTTTCAGGAAAAGGACTGAGAAGAGACTGGAAACTAAAACAGAAAAAGACACAATAAAACCAGAAGATTTACTGAGAAGGCAGAGAAATTCAAATTAAAAGCTAGATATCTTTTTTTTTTTTTTACAAAGGTTAGTGGATTTTTCATCTCTCAGTGTCTTCAGGTGAAGACTAGATACCTTTCTAGAAAAATTTTAGGAAAATATGTGTCATTTTGCCAAATGGCTGTTAGAATATGAGTAACTGTGTATTAAGAACAATGTGTTCAATATATGAAAGAAAGAGACTTTATGATTTACTATTCTGTTCTGTCCATCTGCAAAGGTTGAAAGATCAGTAGAGGAAGGATTTTGGCTAAAGGAGATCAAGGGTTTCTGGCTCAATTAATCCTGTTGCCAGAAATTCACTGCTAACCAGGCATCTAACAAGCAATTTCAGAAGATCCACATCTTGAAAGAATGGAATTTGATCCTTGCCTAACTGTTCAATGTAGAAATCCAAGAGCATAAAGTTGTCATCCTGAAAGTCATATTGTTACACTTGTAGTACCCTCCTCATATTGCATGATCTCGTATTACGTATACACTGCAATATTTTAATGCAACAGCCTCAAAAGGAGATGAGTCTTAGTTTTCTTGGGTTTGTGAACTTCAGTCAGTACCAAAATGTTGCTTATACTTTAGAGACATGTTAGAATACCAAGGACAGCAAAAAGTTTGAGTTAGCAGTTGGATTTTCCACTGCAAACCATCAAACAAATGTGGTATTCCAAATTCCCAAATTTTGATTAATGAAGTATCTCTAATTGTAAAGTAGACTTAATTGTAAAAGCTACCAGCCTTTGGAAGCTGATCTCCTATAGCAGTCCCTAGAATACAACTGTGGCTAGCAACTACAGTACATATTCATCTGCCAGTGTAGATTCCCACTTGAATCTTCCCTAGAAAGATTCACTCTCCAGCTTATAGCCTCATTTGCTCCCCAGGAACTTCCCTCAACCATCTCTCTTTTTCATCCTTCAGCTAAAAACAGCTTTCATGTGCTGAGTGAAGCTGTAGTCTGCAGGATACCAACACTGTGACCCATCCTGACTTCTCTATCTGCCAGCTTCTCTGGAGGAATATAAGAAGTCCACTCCAAACCCCCACACACACTTTAAAGAACTTTTGAACACTTTGAATTGACGTTTAAAAACCAGTATGAAAATGTACTCCTAGCCAGTCCCATTCAGCTGCTGAACTGGAAGTTTTAATATAATGTGATTTTCCATGTTTGGTTACTACAATGGCTACGCACCACGGAGCCACTGTCAAAGGCAGGCAGCTTTTGCTCTTTTTTTTCCATTTTCTGGCTAAAGTTAGAGCCCTTACATGACTTGAATCTAATAGTATTTGACTGAATAGGAAATCAGAAGTCAGACAGGAATTTTTCAGCCCTAGAAAAGATAAAAGTGAGTTACTGCTTTAATTGGCTGCTGAATTAGCTCATATGAATAATAGCTCATAGTCTTTTCAAGTTCTGTGGTTTAATAAAACTCTTTTTTACTTCTTTGTCTGAAGATTTACTAGAAAAGATTCATTCCTTCTGGACATAGTGATTACATTCAAATTCCAGACATGAAAAAAGAAACAGCTATGCACAGCAAAAAGCACAAATAGTACAGGCTACTGGTAGCACTGGTTTTTTACCACCTTCTCCATGTGACAAACACAAAAGTCTGTTTTAATTATGCCAAAGGGTAAAAACTGAGGGAGCACTTTGTGATATGGGACTTGCACCACACGGGCTTTGCAGAGCTGCATATAAAAATAAAAACAAGAAAACGTAAAAAGGGACAGATCAGATGTATGCCAGTCAGCAGAACTATCACCCATGTCACAGAGCTGGAACTCACGTGGTACACGGGCTTTTGTAAGTTCAGAGCTGAACCAACAAACTTGAGGAGTAATTTTATGTGATCCAAAAAGTAGATTCCTATTGAGCCCCATATCTACAAGCAGACGCGACGAAAAACCACCTTGTGTGTATCAATAATCAAAACAAAAGATCAATACAAAAGGAAACAATTCTTTATTCTCTTTGAACAATTGTTGTTGTTGTGAGTTACTAAGCCAGTAGCTCCTTACCTGCATGAGTTTTTACTATAACAACTTTTTCCTTGCTAACAGTAGTGTTAAAGATGTTTATCTAATCTCCAACCAGGCACAAGCTGTCAATGCATTGCCACTATATTCCATGGCACTAATTAAACCTCTACCTAAGCACTATTTACCCTTAGTGTACCCAACTACACAGAGGCAGTGACTGTGTGGGGCATAGTGTGGAGCAAATTCCCACAAAAGACAAGAACATCCAGAAACTCCATCACCTTCTACACTCAGCACAAAGTGCACTCATGAACACTACACACTTAGAACAGGAGTATAGCCATTAAAGTGCTCATCACAAACCTGAAACTCCATACTAGCCAACCGACCAATCCTGCTCTAGAGACAGAAAAAGATACATGAGGGACCAGTACATTGTTTAATCCCCCTCTTGGACATCTCCCCTGTAGAAGGGTGATAATAACATCTTGCATCTATATATTTTGACACAGTCCTTAATCACGACTTTTGCATAGGACCACTGCTTCATTCACCAAACAGCTGATCAATATTTTGCTTTCACCTCACAACTCACTGCATGGCCCATGCTTTGTTTATTGCCCATTATTAAATTCTGTTATGATGGTAGAATTATTAATTTCCTCCAGGGCTTCTCAATGGTGCTCATCATTTCAATATCTGAGTGCTGCACAAATGCAAATTAATTTAGCTTCACAAAAATCCACAGTGGCAAAGAAAAGGTAGTACTGCTGTCTAAGATATAGGGTGTGGAGTTACAGAAAGATTAAGGACAGAGGTAGTCACTGATTTTAGATGTCCTGTCTGAGGCATCATAGATATAATTTTAAAGTGTTTAACAATATTTCAAACACAGAGGTTACAGCATCAGTCATGGGCGTGACTGCTGAGCAAATTGGATTTAGGACTCTAAACATGGTCATTAAAAATTAGATAATTGGAAGCTATTAGACTATCAGAGGTTGCACCTACAGAACTGGTTTAAGTGTGTATAATAGCACTAGACAGGAAAAGTCCAGTGCAACAGTGCATTATTTCAGTCACAGGACCTTCCTTTACCCTTCCTCGCTTCATTCGTTAATGACTTCCCAGCTCAAGCAATAAACGTGGCAGGAGTCACGCGAGCATCACTCGTCTCTCCTGCCCAGCATCCCTAGAGCAGGTCCATCCTGCACAACACTTGAGCCAGAAATCCTGCATAAAAACAATATCTGATCACACATCTATCATAAGGGGACCGAATTAAGGTTGCCAGGCAACCACCTCCCCACATTACACCACAAATCCTTGTCGTCCATCTCTTCAGCAAACAAATGCCAGGCCCTGTCTCGCAACCCTACTCTTTCCCTAATCTGCTTCTGCGACCCTAATTACCCGTGCTCCCAAAGGCTTCTTCATTGCAGTTTCTTTGTCCAGCCAGTACCAGCTTTCCCTCATTATTCCAGTTGTTATTCTGTCTTTGTGTTCCTCATAATTAGCATCTAGTCCATTCCATTTCCTATCCGCCTGACCAGCTTTCAGTCCCAAAAGATGAGACAGATACTGTTTAAAAAAATGTAGCATGCTCAGTGAGAAGAGAAATTTCAGAGATTTTAGCTGTTACAATTTTAGCAAGTGTCTCCAAAAGCACTATAAAGCAGTTTTTTCTAAAGCATTAAAACATTGTCAAGTTTAAGTGGATTTTTACAGTGAAAAGACAGTCCACCTCTCCGCTACCAAAACAATTACCTGCCAGATTTCAATTATCTGCTGCAGAATAGAGCATGCTACCACATTTCCAAGAAAAGATAACCAGAATGAGCAAAACACAGTCATATTGCATGAAGTTTATCCTCAAAACCAGCTAAGACATCTGAGCTGACTTTTTTCGAACACAAACAATAATCAATGGGCATGCAACACTGAAAATGTCAGATGAAGATAATGAAGTCTGGCAAAGCTATGAGCAAAAACAGTTGTTAAATGAAATTTTCTTTAAACTTTTTAATGGGCCAAGAGCAAGACTAGAAATAAAAAAGTTCTCCTACATTTCATTGTCAGAGTGGTTTTCTGCTACTGTTTCCCTCTAAGCATGAATTTCAACTAAATGCAACTAATATCTTCAGTCTATTTTTTCTATCCTCAGCACATATTCCTTTATCATCGCCTGTTGTCTTTACTGTGATAAATCACTGAGTAAGTCAAAATAAATTTTAGTTGCAAAACGAATAGATGATGAGCTTGAGATCAGGTACTAGATCTCTGTTTGAGAGCCAGCAACAATGTAACACTTATTGTCCTAAAACGCGCGTATCTGTGGATATGCCTGGCTACATAGAGAAAAATGGTCTAGAATATACCTGGAACATCAAATGGTCTGTTGGTCTCCTCCAAGGGGTGTGAGACAAAAGCCATGATGAAACAGTTGATAACCAGCAAACAGTGACAATGAATTTAATTAGTCTAAAGAGGAGCAAAAACAGCAAAAGGAAGTTAAAATAATTGTGTGCATGTCACTGCAAACAGTAAGGGAGACAGAGCAAAGTGAATTGGGCACTTTGCAGCATGATTTTGTTGTCTATTCCTTGTTACACAAGGCATTTTGCTGTTCAGAAAACTGCAGTCAGCAAATCAAATCAAAAGCGTGCCAGTATATATCTCATTTCAATAGGAGGACACTTTCAAACTAGGCCTCCTGGTCTTGGAACTTGTGATTTAGATCTGCTGAATATTGGCACTTTTATTTTTCTAAGAAAATTTGGTTATGAACCTCTGAGGTGCACTGGATGGCATTGTCCCCCATCAGCCTAATCTAACTCCTTCTGCATCATCTACCTGTCATCTCCCGTTTTAAGAGGGGAATTGGATCTGGTACTCTTCTCCCCCATTACTTTTTACTTTAAAGAGTGAAGAACCCCATGATTCTAGGACTAAAAGCTGACTTGGTATCCCACATCTAGATAAACAAAAGTCTTGGTAGGACACACGCTTAAAATAAGCAAAAGAAGATGCCTCTCTACACAGCAAGGAGCCAGCCTGTGGAACTGACTGCCACAGGACATTGTGGCTATTGTAGAAGAAAGAACAAACCGTCAGGGGTTACTGAGCAGGAAAACTGTATGAGGCTCAGGCATCGCCTGAGAGCAGTCGGTGGCTGGAACGATCCCTGGGAGTGCAGCACGTGCTTGTCCTGTTCTTAGTCCTCCCTCAGCATTCACCTACAGCCAGTGATAACAGGGACAGGCTGGACTACTAGGGCGTTACTACGTGTGTAGAAACCACAGGAAGGCTTCAAAGTGCATACACTGGGAGAGTAACAGGAGCTCTATCATATACACTTGTCCTCTGCTGCTACTCCTAGGCCTGTGTTTATGGCTGCTCTTCCTACGTGGTTTCCCATTTCAGAGACAGGTGTCAGCTCTCCACCCCCAAAAAAAATAAACCCCTAAAACTCTACCTGTGAACAGTGAACTAAAGAGGAAAGAAATTATGGAAAACAAATGCAGGGGAATATGGAACTCAAAACAAGAAGGCAGGGGAGAGTCAAAGAAAACAGAGGTTCACAGGGGGACATCAAGCTGAGCATCTCTAAGAGCCCTCACTTCTGTGAGCACTCTGAAAGTATGCAAGGACCTGGGGAGGTTTCCCAGTGGTGGCCTACCTGGAGATGGGTCAGGATGAGAAAACTCCTCAGGCACTGGGGTTCCCCTTCAAGACTGGAGGACAATCAGGGGATTAGGCCCAGCCAGCATGGGTTCATGAAAGGCAGGTCTTGCCTAACCAACCTGATTTCCTTCTATGACCAGGTGACCCGCCTGGTAGACGAGGGAAAGGCTGTGGATGTTGTCTACCTGGACTTCAGCAAAGCCTTCGATACAGTCTCCCACAGCATTCTCCTAGAGAAGCTGGCGGTTCATGGCCTTGATGGGTGTACTCTTCGCTGGGTTAAAAACTGGCTGGATGGCCGTGCCCAGAGAGTGGTGGTGAATGGAGCTAAATCCAGTTGGCGGCCAGTCACAAGCGGTGTCCCCCAGGGCTCAGTGCTAGGGCCGGTCTTGTTTAATATCTTTATCAACGACCTGGACGAGGGGCTCGAGTGTGCCCTCAGTAAATTTGCAGACGACACCAAACTGGGTGGGAGTGTTGATCTGCTCGAGGGGAGGAGGGCTCTGCAGAGGGACCTAGACAGGCTGGATCGATGGGCCGAGGCCAACTGTATGAGGTTCAACAAGGCCAAGTGCCGGGTCCTGCACTTTGGTCACAACAACCCCATGCAACGGTACAGGCTTGGGGAAGAGTGGCTGGAAAGCTCCATGGCAGAGAAAGACCTGGGGGTACTGGTTGACAGCCGGCTGAATATGAGCCAGCAGTGTGCCCAGGTGGCCAAGAAGGCCAATGGCATCCTGGCTTGTATCAGGAATAGTGTGGCCAGCAGGAGTAGGGAAGTGATTGTGCCCCTGTACTCGGCGCTGGTGAGGCCGCACCTCGAATACTGTGTTCAGTTTTGGGCCCCTCACTACAGGAAGGATGTTGCGCTGCTGGAACATGTCCAGAGGAGAGCAACAAAGCTGGTGAGGGGTCTGGAGCACAAGTCTTACGAGGAGCGTCTGAGGGAACTGGGGTTGTTTAGTCTGGAGAAGAGGAGGCTGAGGGGAGACCTTATCGCCCTCTACAGCTACCTGAAAGGAGGTTGTAGTGAGGTGGGGGTCGACCTCTTCTCCCTGGTAACAAGCGATAGGACCAGGAGGAATGGTCTAAAGTTGCACCAGGGCAGGTTTAGGTTAGATATTAGGAAAAACTTCTTCACAGAAAGGGTTGTCAGGCTCTGTAATGGGCTGCCCAGGGAGGTGGTTGAGTCCCCGTCCCTGGAGGTATTTAAAAGAAGGATAGATGAGGTGCTTAAGGACATGGTTTAGTGGTGGGATGGCAAGGTTAGGTTAGCAGTTGGACTTGATGATCTTAAAGGTCTTTTCCAACCTAGGTGATTCTATGATTCTAGCCTCCTCTAAGAGCTGCAGATGACAGGTTCACCCAAGGCAAGAGCATCACTGACAAGAAAATCCTGTTATCTGGTGGGGAGGGAATAGTTTACAGGCTACTGGATAGATGGCCCCTTGGTCTGATCCTACCCAACAGTCCTTATGGTCTCATGAGCATGCTGTCCTCATTCAGAATGACACAACTGGTTTCTGCCTCAATTTCCCCAATATCCTCCACAAGACCTATGGTGGTTTAAGTATTTGCAGCACAGGACAGAGTTTAGATGCAATCAAGTCACTCTCATAGTGCAGCCTTGCACACTTCTAGCTCACATCTCATGGACAGGGGTGTTGAGGGAGATCTCATTATGTACATCTGCCATGTTAGCATTAAGCCATTGCTTACACATTTCTAGGGGAAAAAAAATATCCACAAATACCATAATACCATTTTTCAGCTTCCCCACTGTGATCCTGAGCGCTGCTGAAAGGAGCACCATGTGCAGCCGTGCAAGTATAAAAGCCTGCGTGAAACCAGGCTAGCACTAAAGCTGCGCTATTCCAATGTATATATGGAATGAGCAGCAACTGACATCACTAATGGTGACATTGTTTGCAGCTTATCAAGCCACTATCAACCTTTAATAAGTTGATTTTTAGACAGACTATGCCCAGCAAAAAAGCGCAATTTCAGAAGCAGAGAAATGCTAATAGAAACATAACAGCACGTTACTGCTTTAGAATGCGAATGGTACATAGGAAAATGATAAGAAAAATGTAATTCAAGAAGAAAATGGTGACCACGCTACAGATATAAGACACAATTATGCATATGTATCAGTGCTCTTTCTTTCTCCCTATGCTTTCAGTACACAGCTAATCTTTTCATCTGCTTGGTATATTTATAGCATTCTGCAGAAAATTTCAGGAAAAGTTACCAAAAAACCCAAAGCATTACAAAAACTACAAAATCACACATGCATATGTTTGCAGTCTTCTCTCTCTACATTTCACATTAAATTACGCAGGGTTCAGTTGCTTACTGAAACACAAACTATGCTAACATCTAATCTATACTTAACCTGCTGTGAAGAATAAGAAAAAGATTTTTTCGCCCACGTTAGGAAAATATTCTGACAAACGTTCCTGCAAGAAAGTCTTTATTGTACCATGCTTTCAGGGGCATAGAGGACTGTGTCAAGGTTCTGTTTTATGAGAACAGAATGAAAATAAAATATCAAATAGTGCTCACCAAGGGAGTACTATCCATCTTGTTTTGTATGTAGGGAGAATCTGCTGGAAAAAATAACATGAGTATATAATTAAAAGCTGTATCATGATATATATGCATAGGAAGGGTAATTAAGGTTGCATAGGCACCATTCTTCTCTGACTTTTGAAGACTTCATCATATAGTCTGAATAATATCTTTTACCGTAGGTTTTGGTGAGGGGTTGGAAGCAATAGGGCTAATCATGAACTAATTACTAATTTATTTTCTAAAATTGCATAGTCACAAAGAGAAATTGCTCCAAGAGGCCTAAAGAAGGAGTGACCAAAGAAAAAAAAAATCAGTTGCTCTAAATAAGGTCCAATACATTTCCTAATGACAAAGGCTAAGTATAAAATAGTCTCCCAAAAGTCAGTAAGAAGCAGCTGAATTTCTCAAATTATTTAAGAAAACTAAACAACATTGCAGTCTCCCAGCCCATGCAGCAGAGACACAAAGCACAGGCAGAAAGCAAGAGATTCATGACTTACTCCCATCTCTGCTATTTGTATTATTTCAGTGCCAATGCAGTTCATTTACCTAGCAACTATAGTCTTCAAAGTGCTGCATAAACATTTATCTTTCCAGTATCACCTCCCCTTCTCCCTTGTCTGCAAGGGGGTAAAAAGTAAGATCCTTTCTTACAAATGAAGAAAACAAATGGGAGAAAAAGAACAAAAGCTTTTCAGTGATCTGGCCAAGGCCACAGAAGAAGTGTCCAACGAAAGTGGGATGAAAGCCCCAGTTATATCCCCCTGCTATTTAGAAGCAGGTAAGGAGTGTTCAGCAGCACTTTGCTCAGCAGCGTGTCCTTACAGCCATACATTCACAGAACTGGAGGCAGGCTGGGCTGCAAATGCATTTTCATGTCAATCAAGAGAAGGCCCAGCCTGTGAACGAAAACAAGGCCCAGCGTTGCTAGGACATGCTGGACCTTAATTCATGCCCCTCTAAAATTTATGTGAAACACAACATTAAAAGGCAGCAGTGGATCAGGAATGATATATGGAGTGTCTAGTAACTGCTCCTGTACATGCCAAGGGTTTGACGTGACAGCGAGTGCCATGCAATTTCTTGCACTGCTTTCTCGGCAACCCCCCCCCAGGAGCACCGTAGCCTGGTACCCCCTTCTCGGGGGAGAGCCGAGCTGTTCCTCCGCCCCCGCCTGACAACCCGCGGCAGCAGCGCGCCGGCTCCCTCGGCAGGGGCTGCGGAGGGTCCCGGCCCCGGCCCCGGCCCCGGCCCCGGCCCCGGCCCCGGCCCCGTTCCCGTTCCCCGGCGGCCGGGCAGAGGCGACGCTCCCGCGCCGCGGGGTGACAGGGGCGGCGCCGGCAAAGGGAGCGGGGAAATGCTGCGGCCACTGCGGCGGGGGCGTGCGGGAAAGCCGCAAGTGAGGTCCTGCTGCGGGGGCTGTGGGAACCCACCGCCGACGGGAACCCTCCCGCTCTGCCTGCCGCCCTTTGCTGCCGGCTGAGCTCGGAGGAGAGGAAAAA